>JADLZN010012212.1:315636-473495 GCA_018155175.1 Sinocyclocheilus anophthalmus
AATGATTTTGATTTGAGTCCAATAAAACCTAAAGTTGAGCTGTGGTTAATCTGGCGATACAAAGTGTGCTTTAAATCAGAAATGAAGAGGATGGGGTGGATGGTGTGATACCATTTAGCAGACCACTGAGACCCGGATCAAGGTGACATTTCCTGATAAGGTAAACTTGGATGACGGCCCAAAACAATCAAAGTTCATTAAAATGCAGTCATTTATTAATTGAATATTTTTAGGACAACCTTAGGGCTTATAGCAGTCGTTCTAATACATGGCACATGGGGATGATAAGAAGATTTACATACCTAATTATAATGACATTTCGGGGGCCCTGAAATGGTTGATTTATTTTAAATCACGTCTTTGCCGTTCACCATCGGTTTTGTTGGGGGGGGGTTGTCCTGATGGGTAATGCAAGGGGTTGAGGGTGGTAGTGATGATGGGCAGAGCTGCCGCTTCATTAGAGCTGATGGAGGTTTGGGAGGAGCGGAGTCTGTGGTGCGTGCCCATCTCCGTGCCCACGGCCATGCCCACACAAAGGGCCCACAGAGCAGGTGCTAACAAGGTCGCACTGCCTCTGAGCCATCTGGGCAAAGCCTGGTGCATCGTTACCGCACCTCTCTTTGTGCTGGGGGCCGTTTGCAGCCACCTCCGCCAGCGCTCAAAAGAAATCAAAAGACGCTTGCTTTCTTTTGAGGATTGTGTGTTTAACTTGAGCTAAACAAAAGGAGCTCTAATTGGTTTGGAACAATCTGTCGCTCCTATGCAAGGAGCCATTGGCATGTGCTGAAATCATATATTTCTCTCTCTCTTTTTTTATTATAATCGTTATTGCTTGCAGTGAACTGCATTTACTCACACGGTGTGGCTAACAGTCCATCTGTAAGAAGCTGTGAGTGTAAACATCCACTGCTGCTGGTTAGTTGTCATTTATTCTTTGTGTAATTTTAGTACGGAGGACCAAAGGTTCAAATCTGGGTAAATCTGGATTTCCTTTTTTTTTTTCCCCCAAAACATCTGGAGGAAATTGACTTTTCATGATCACGAACTGCCTTCAAATATTACCTTAAATCTGGCCTAAGATTACGAAGGCTAGCCCGTTGCACTAATCACAAATTACAAACCCAGAGGCTGGACACAGACCAAAATTTGTGAGAAGGTTGGGGGGGGGGAAACACAAACGCTGGAGTCTAGTTTGTAATTTACGATTAACTTTGAGAAAACGCTATGTGCTCAGTGCTGAATAGCTGGAGACTTCATTTTCACATCGGTTTCTATTATTACTCTAAAGATGTGCAGACAATTATTTGCAAGTATACACTATGACACAGTCAAGAGCGGTGTGAATCTCTTACAATGCCATTATCATTGCAGGAGGAATCTTATACTTCCTTAGTTTTCTTCTATTTTACAGTTTCGCTGTGATCTGTTTCTGAAAGCCTTTTGGCAGTCATTATGTGGTTACCTGTTTGGCTTTTCTGGCAGTCCTTCTTAGATTTAACCAATTGACGTTTTCAAATGAAGGTATATAAATGGGGAATAATCAGCTGGCTAAAACTATAGCCTATTAAGGCACGTAACCACAGCCGGACCTTCTGACTCGATTTGCATTCCAAAACCATTTCAAAGGCAACAGCAGAACTGTAATCTTTCTGTTTATTTAAATGATTTGAGGGTTCTGTTTTGTGGTCAACCATGTGGCATTCGAACAAACATGAAAGGGAAGGTTCATTCATAAAGAAACAGCAGCCTTATTACTGAAGGACCCATACACACGCAAGCGGGTGCACACACAAGCCTGCACTTATCCTCATTTACTGGACTACTTCAGCAGAGCTGGAGAGCTATAAACATTGATTAAAAATTCATTCCACATCCAGCTGTTTTAGAGATGTCCAGTTGTATTGTATTAGTGAAGCTATGCTTCCATTCAAATTACGAATTTAATTTTACATTACATTTTACATTAATGTTTAGTTTATATTAAAATGTGTATAGAAATGTATATTTTGGCTGAACTGGGTCTATCTTCTGGGAAATCCTGCTACTGGCCTGAAATAACAGCATTATCTTGAGAAAATCCCAGATTAAGCAGACAGGTGGGAGCATGGCCACGCTCCGGGAAGCACACGGGGTGGAAATCGAGCAGGATGGGGAGGGGGTGCAGAGAGAGAACACCACGGGGGGCTAATGCTCCCATCCCAGGCCACAGCTGATCCCCACCTTGACTGACAGGGGGCTATGCATTGGCCTGCATACAACACAGCTCATGGAGAGACAGACACGGCACAGCATGGCACCTCCCAGCACAATCCTTCCCAGACTCCTCTGAGCATTCACAAGCATGTGCAGCACAACTGCAAAGCTCCACACATGTAATCATAGACAAACCTGCAGTTACACTAACTCCTGATACATAACTCATAATTATTTAGTTATGTAAAGCATTGCCACATGCTCACATTCGCAGGAGAAATCAGCCACAACATAGAAATCAACAAAGGATTCGAGGATTGATGAGACTGCACCCTTAGCACACCTACATTAGAAACAACGCAAAAAAAAAATAAAAACTAAAATGCATGTTATGGATTCATACATATGCATCATAAAAAGGTATAATCATAAATAGAAATGCATAAAAAGTTACAAGCTATGAAGTGTTTCAGAGATTATAGAATCTTTAGATGTTTTCAGTCTTAAAATTATTCATTTAAAATGTACATTATTATTTAAATCAGTGGTTCTCATTCTTTTTGACACTCCCTATATAATATAATAATAGATAATAAAGGTTAATTATAACTAAAATTTATTTTCATTTTGTGATTCCAGAAGTGTGTGTATATTACAATATGTTATTATTATTATTATTATTATTATTATTAAATAATCATTTAAATATAGTAATTTAAATAATTTTAAGTCATCCTTTGCCCCCCTTGAAAGTCTGCTATGGGCCTCGGCACCAACTGTTTTAAATTATTATTGTGTGAAATTATTGTTGGTCATGAATGTAGATTTAAATGTGACTATACATTTTAAAATGCAACATTTTTACATACAAAGATGACGTTATTTTGAATGCTGCCATACATACATCATAATGAGCCACAAAACATTTTATGTCCCACCCCCAGGTGTATCAGTGTTTTGGGGACCAGAGGGCCAGAAGACATGGCATGAACTGGAAGTCGACTAAATTCGGAATCTTTTTGTTGCAGACTTAAAACATGAAAGTTCAATGAGCTTCAGTCTTGTAGTGTGCATTTGCCATAATGCTCAAACACAGAATGTCAGCTTACAGTACTGAATCCATATTACAGGATGGATAAAAAAATTTGAAAATATACTGACATGGTCTACATATAGTTTCTCTTTGTATTCATTAAACAATCTGTCAACTGGCAAAGAAAAAAAATAAAGCCCAAACAAACTGGCAGGCATTTAGCATTGATGATGCAAGCAAATAACTAGCCATTTTCTCGACCCTTGATGACCTTGACAAACACTAAGAATGCTTTTAAAAGTGGAGGCATGCAATAATTATTTTTTCTCATTCTTCATCCTGAGCCTCCCACTGAGGGGAGCATTACACACTTTCCCTCAGCCCACCCTGAACATCCTTTGCTAATGATGGCCCACTATTACTCGTCAATGACCTTACACTCAAACACAATTCAATTTACACTCTCTCCTCTGAAATTTACAGAAAGGATGGCTAACCTGATGAATAATTGGATAAGCAAGGCCAATTAAACGGCTAAAAAATGAAAATGTGCTGATGGTGCCAAAAAGAGACGAGAAGAGAGTGTTTTCTGTGCTTGATTGCCCTCGCTCCTGAAAAGACGCAAGGCAGGGTGCATGTTTGGGCAAGAGATAGAGAAGAAGAACTTGAAAAGGTTTGACTGTTTAGCCTAGTCCTTCAGCAGGACCCCAAGCGCAGTAACCTTATATCAAAGACAGTGTGTCGAACAGGGAAGGGAACTACATTAATTATTAAAGCACTTTTGGTAACAAGCTGCTCGTCAGTAGATGCCTATTGTAAGGATGACTTCCTCCTGTTTCCAATGATCTACTTTTAACAGTCCTATAGCGCTGTGAGTTTCCCCGAAGCCCATGGACAGGTCTGGCTGCTCCACGACCAAGTGTGTGAGAGGTGTGTGCTAAACCGTATGACGCTAACTGCTAACATAAGGCGAAGTCACTATCTGTGTATCGACAGAGGAACAGACTGCGAGAGGAACTAGTTAATCCCAGCTTTTAGCCACAGAGTCAGATACAATTATAATTGTTCACTTCAGGATACATGATCTCATTCAGAGAGCTGGTGGTTGACTACACACATAATAGAAATCAAAACCTTCGCTGAAGGTCTTATTGGAAGGCATCTCATGCACTCTGACAATTTATTCATTATCTGCTAGACTCAACAGCACCGGCCTGCAGTCTGCTAGTCAGATTTCTCTTATCAACTGTCTTTGGGTTTTTAGCATTTTCCACATTATTTGGTGTCTTTGTAATGCACTTCAGGGGACAGTCGAAACATTCTAAAGGTGTTTGTATTCCATCATGAATTTTTGTTTGTTTTTACCATTTTTATATATATATTTTTTTTTTTAATTTTGTATTCTTTACACTTATTTAGTGTTTCATAATATTGATACTAAAATTATAATAAATTTTGGCAGGTAAAAATAACATTTTAGTTGACGATAAATTGCAACATTTAAAAAATCTAATATTTTATGCATTCATGTTTATACATTATTTTATACATTATGCTTTTTTTCTGTCCATACAATGAAAGTTAAAGTGGACCAGTGTTGTTTGGTATATTCCACTGAAGAAAGTAAGTCAAACCCCAACATTATTCACTAGTACCAAAAAAAGTATTTCTAGATTTCCATAGTGCATTGTTAATATTGCTGTGCTATTTTTTCATTGAAATTATTACAATAATTTAATTATCCTCATGATGCACATTTTCCATCTGAGCTTCGTTGTTACTGACAAGCTTAACACTGGTTGCAACTATAAATTAAATAAACATTTGCAGTGACCTCAAACATACAATTTTATTTTATAATCTTACAGACTGCAGCATCCCACATGGGACATGATTGAGTAAAGGGCTTTGTATTACACAGACAGTAAAGTTAAACATCCACACCATTGTGTCAGGTGCACTTTTAAACTCACTTTGCACAACACCATTTCCATCCACTCTCCGTCAGTGAATAGCCACTGATTAGGGTGATTTGTTTACACTGACTAATGGCCTTTCACCCTGAACTGTCACTTCACACGTCCACAACCTTGTGCCAATGAGCCATTTAACACCCTCCAATAAGACCACCAGCCAGCAGTCAACCCACCCTGAAAGAATCATGTTTATTGGGCTCAATAAAACTCTTTGTTCCTCAGGCAAGAGCAGATAAGAGACAGGCAATATCTCAGAGTACTAAATATTGCCGTTATGATAACAGAGATTGATCTGTGTATCATTGCACCGCACAACAGTAATGCAATTTGAAGACTCACTCAGAGGTCATTATCACTTTATATTGCAGTGATAAGAACTTCAGGAAGCTTTACATGTCTCCTACTGCCTGAAATTGGTGATTCTATCAAATATTGAGTTGAGCATCTTCCAGTATGTCTGCTTACTCCTCTCATGTTTAATTCATTTGTATAGTTAAAATATTAATAATTGAAATTAGAATTAATATCCGACAGCAATAATGCAGCCTTTGGTACAAGAACATGTTCATGATTGATAAAGATAATTGTATAATTATTCATTATTTTGGTCATTTTAAGTGCTGGATTGATGTTGTGCAACAAAGATGAACAAAGATGAAGTTCATTTCATGGCTCCTTTCAAGAAGACCCAACTTTTAATGGGCCAACTTTCAGCAACATGAAACGTTTTGCATATTTTCTCGAGTTTCATTTTTAATGGAGCTTTTAAGAACTTAATTAAGTACCAAGGAATGTGAGCGCAAGTATGCATTTGAAGTGTTTTGTTCTTTTTTTTTTTTTTTTTTTTTGGTGAAAAGAGCAGAACAACGCAAATCCCATTGTTGTTGGTGAAAATAAAAACAAGTAATACTGGCCTCTGTAGTACATAGTCAGGCTGGAGTCCTTTCAAGCACAGTTGTTTCAATTATCTTCAAAGCAGAGTAGAGCAGAAACCTTTGTTTTTTGCACACCAATACGCTGGCTTGAACCTGACCCTGTTTCTTCAAGCTTGTTGAGGATTACATGTTCCTTTAGTACTGTTTGATAGTAAGAGCACTTTTTTCTCATTTATAATTCATTTTCTTCTAATTTATTATTCATTTGATCTAAAATTTCATTAATTTTCTAAAATGTTCCAATTGGGTTTTTCTAGCTCAGGCAAGAATTTCTTTGTCCATTTTTATAGATGGTTATTATTCTTTAATGTCTCGTGTTGTAGAGGTTATCGTCTTCTAGGGGCAAACAGCATTTTTAAAAGTTTTAATCAGCCGTTAATGAAAAGGGTCAGTGTCAGATTGGTGAGATTATGTCTGTCTCTCTGTATTTTTTTCTTGATTTATTTCACTATTGTTCAGTCGTTTTCTTTTCGTGGTCCCCTAGTTGCTTTCTCTTTTTCTGAAATGAAAAGGCTGCACTAATTACAAAATCCAGCACATGGCTGGTCAAACTGGACCGGGAGTCCCTGTATAAGAAGTGGATGTATTATATGTTAATTTATGCGGCGATAGGCGGTATGAAGTTGTGCAAGTCTATAGCTCATTAAAATGTTCCACATATACTCTTCTCTAGAGACTTTCTTATAATGTTAATGCCTTCTCACTCACTTCTGATATTTTTTGAACTGGGCTGGCAATACTTCTCTTCACCTACCCCTTTTATAATTCCCATTTTTCATTTTAATAACTAATATTACAGCATTTACTTCAACTTCAGCCTTGGGCTTAATGTATTTTAGAAGAACACTTTAATCCCTGACACAATTAACCCTGCACAGTAATAACTGGTCATTCCAGACTGGACTAAAAGCATCTAAAACTACTACCACAATGACAGAGGTGATATAAATATGTGTGTGTGTGTTTTGTGTGGTGTGTGTGTGTGTGGTGTGTGTGTTTGTGTGGGTGTGTGGGTGTGTGGTGTGGTGTGTGGTGTGTGTGGTGTGTGTGTGTGTGTGTGTGATTTATAATATATATAATTTTTTATGTATATATTATTTTCATGTTGTAGAGAAACACTTTGAGATATTGGTGAAAATTTGACCTCAGTTCAGTACTTTTGAACTTATTTCTGGAACAGTGCAATTAATTTCTACTTCATTATTAGCATTTTATGTGCTACTTCGAGTGTTGCAAGCTAGCAAGTGTTGCTATGTCATTAAAAAAACCATACGAAACATAAAGCAAGATGATTTTAAGGGCAGAAATTAGATTTTTTTTGGGGGGGGGAACCTGGCCATTACAATTTTATTAAATCTGTGCATGTGTATGCTATAGTATAAGGTCAATAGGGAAAGACCGGCTCACCTCATGCCTGCATATAGCAGAATAATGGACTGTATTCCTGAAGACTACTGACAGCAGAGCAGGTTGGCTATGTAAGGACTCATGTATGCTACATAGATTTGTACTGCACATTGTATTCTGGGTATAGGGTTTTATGTGCCCTATATTAATATGTCTGCTAGTGCATGCATTCATACCTTTGTCCTTAATGTAGGCAGTGTGTCTACAAGCCACAAATGTCAGTAGTATTATCAGGTGCCTGTTTTGGTCAAAATTTGCATCTGGCAGCACCAATGTGGGTCCATTTCTAAAGAGCAGAGGTTCAGAGCAGTCACAGCTTAGTATTCATATTGATAAGGGTGTACTCAAAGTAGGGCTAAGAAATGCATTTGCCATGTCAAAGCTGGACAAATTCCCTGCTGTCTGCCATGAGCTTGTGCTCCTCTGAAGTTCAAAGAGAAGATGACAAAGAGGAAGATTGTCAGGTGCAATGACTGAGAATAAGACCAGTGCAGATAGAGGGAGCTAGAACAGGTGCTGAGCTGTAATTATGACCAGGGTGACCATAGCCTGAGCCTCAGATAGACCGACCGACCGCCCACTGTCTGTTCAACGATTGTCTGATGCATACTGCAGACAGAACTGTTTATAAGGTGCCAGCACTGATACAAGTGCAGCAAGTTAACTAGATATCCACAGGCAGAACTGCAGGCATATATTCTTATATATCTTCAGAACAACTGCACCATAACAAAATAAGTAATATTTTACCTGAGTACCTGAATGTGATAATGCAGCTTACATTGAATATAATGAGATAAAAAGACTGTGTATAGCAAAAAATGACATGAAATCGCATCTTGCTATTGAGCTGACCAGTTCCTGTTCCATAACAATTTATTTAAAGCCTTTATGTATAATACATTATGCATGTATTCATAATGATTGTTGTAATGCATTATATCTTTTCATAAATAATTGTAACCAAAGTTAAAATTCATTACAGTTTTTGAAGGTTTGTTCATCATGTAATGCATTATACTTTCTAAAGGTGTTACAATAAATAGAGAAGTATTATAATGCATTATAACTGAGGTTACAATTATTCATGAGATCATAAAATGCATTATAAGATGCATTACAAGGCATAATTAATGCATTATATATAAAGGCTTTTGGTAAAGTGTTACCGCTGGTTCTTTTAATTGAATAAATCATTTTAATGAATCATTCACAAAGTCTTATAAACTCAGGAATTTCCGGTTTGAACCATTCTGATGAATCCTTTGCCGAATGAACTGAATCAGTTTCACTGCAAGTTATCATTAGTGATGTTTGTTTCAAAATGAAGCAAGTTTTGTGTACTTAAGGTTTGTGAAACTTAAATCTGACTGGTTTATGACAACTTAATTCCTCAGGAATTATTTAATAATATTTAGTTTTACCGTGAGTTTCAAGTAAATAAATAGATGGCACCTTTACCATGTGTTTTTTTTTCAATGCAAAATACACAACAGTTTAAATTAGAAAAAAACATTTTTTTAATTTTAATCTCTTAATATATTTTGTTACTGACCAAAACAATAAAAGAATATTGCAGTGTATTTTTTTAATTGACTATGCCTATATCATAATATATATTGTTACTGACCAAATGATAAATAATTGAATGACATATTTGCAGACAAAAGTGGACAATGCTTTATTGAGAATTACTTACTATTTACATTTATCCCACTCCTTTATCCAAGGTGACTTAAATGAGAAACAAGCATGACCAATTATTCCAGTTGTGCTACAATTCCAAAACCTTGACAGGCTATGCTTTGACAGACACTCCTAAATTCTTTAGTTGATGAATATACAGTTGTGTCTTTACAAAACAGAAATATATTAGACTGTGACTATGATTAACTCCACTTTTGTTTTTACATAGCGATTGAATTTATAATGCATGCACATGGTGACAAATACAAGGCAGTAATATAATAATCAATATGTAATGATGGAGGTAACAGCTATGTTATAGAGTCCAGAGCTGTGCATTGTTCCACACAGGCAGGGTGGCTGCAAACACACGGCATGTGAAGTAAAATGAATACACATTCTTATCAGATGCTGATTTTTCTGCTGCAGCATATGGCAGTGTCGGTGGAGAGGCCGCTGGCCTGCGCCGGGGGGCATGCTAAGGATAATTGCAGGGCCGGCATATTGAGAATGAGGCCAGGCAGCCCAGTCTGCTCAGGGGGGTCAGCGCTCTGCACTCACAGCTGGTCATTAGTGACCCACGCTGAAAGGAATATGGAGGTATGCTAAAAACCTATTAAAATTTTAGCTCAGTAGCTGTGACAACATTACAGGAGAGAGGTGAGGGAGGGAGATTAATCTTTATTGGGCGATTAGCAAATATAGTCTCCATCCACTGAAACGGGACACACTGGGGGTTGCCAAGTACAGAGCTGACACACACAGACGAAGGCCGAAATGTATTTGAAAGTGAACATCACTATGTGGTACTCACTCTGAAGGGCAGAACGCTTGTAACAAGCACACTGAAGGGTAAGTACATTTGAAATCCTTCAAATGTATTTGTGTACTATTTCCTGTTGATTGTTCTTGGTTGCTTGATGGGTTTAAATACCAGGTAAGATCTTTAATAAATTATCTCAAGTTTAAAAATAAATAAAGGACATGCAACCTAGGATCTCATTATTGTAAATGGCAAAATGAATTTCTTGAAGTGACCACTGCACATACCTTTCACTATCAGCCATGTAGGAGGGCCGTTTATGAAGGTTTATTTCGACTGAATGTCTGTGGCCTTTACAAGTTTGTTATGAGGTTCAGTCATTCTAACTGTAGGGCAAGTAGAAAGCAAGAGTCATGTTCAAAGGTACCAATGACTTTAAATTGATTGTATCAGTCATATAACTTCAAGATGCTAGCTTAATATTCCAAACAAAAACTTAGCTCAGTGGCTGTGACAACAAACTGAGAAGTTTGGTGGGAGATGAATCTTTATTGGGCCTTTAGCGAATATGCCCTCCGTCCACTTAAACTGGACATTCTTGGGGACATTCTTTACAAAGTACAGCACTAACACACACAGAAAGCCGAAATCTGTGCAAAAGTGAACACTATTTTGTACTCACTCTAAAGGTCTTGTAGTGAGCATCCTGAAGAGTGAGTACATTTGGATTCATTCAAATGTATTGAAAGTTGGGTGCTGTCTCTGTATGTGTAACTGTGCTTGAGGGGTTTAAATACCAGGTAAAATCTTCAGCAAATTACCTCAGGTTTCTAAATTAATTGAAAGGATGCATAACCCAGGATCTCATAAAAGGTGAAATAAATTTTTTGAAGTGACCATTGCATGTAACTTTCACTAACAGCCTTGTGGAAGCACCATTTATGAAGGGATTCAGTTTTTTACTTTCATTTGGAACAGCCCATTGAGTAACAAAAATGCTGTTTGACATTCCCCCTAAAACTGAATTACTGTGGCCTTCACATCAGTTTTCTTATGAGGTTCAGTCATTCTAACCGTAGTACTGCAGGGTAAGCCAAAAGCAAGAGTCATATTCAAAGATTCAAAAGCTCCAAAAGTGACTTTAACTTGATTGTATCACTCATATAACTGAAGGTGCTAGCTTAATATTCCAAACAAAAAATTTTCTATTTCAAATTGGTGCTGGGGTCAGGGGTCAAAAAAATATGCGTTAATGAGATTTTGCATTATGTGGAAAACAAACACAGATTTGAGGATGCATTCCAAATAAAGGTACACCTTGAAGAAAAAAAGCGCTCGACAAAACTGCAAAATGACCAACAACCTCGTCCAACCTCGAAACAAAAGAATCCAGGATCTGTAGGTAGATAATAAAGATAAACAAGAAGAAAAAACACATGGCCTCAGCATCTCCTTTTATCACCCGCATTAATTTGTTCTCCAGAACAACAAATGTTTTTTTCCAGCTCTTGTGAGAATTTTGTTTTTCTTTTATGTGCTTCTCAGACATTAATTATATATTTTTTTGTATAGAATATGCAAAAAGAAATCTGAATGTTGGAAGGCAAGGTGATTAAATATTAAACAATGCAGAAATCATTCTGTTACCTAAAGGGATGCTATTTCTTTTTCTTCTTTTTCCCCATTCCTCTTTTTTGTCATCTTTGTGTGTTGAAAATTCCTTTAAAGTATCGCATACTCTGAAGGCATGCATGGCAGACCCGGGCGAAGTTTGTTTCAGACTCCAGATATTTATTATGGAGCATGAGGCGGCCGGGTCACTTCACTAAACTAATGTGTCATTACTCGCCCGCTGCAGCACTGACCAAAGCGCTTGCAATATGCATTGAGTTTGAATTATTTCTCTGCCCCTGGCAGCAACAGAGAGGAAGGAGGCGAGAGAAGGAGAAAGACTAGAAGAGACAGCGTGAGAGAGAAATGTGCAGCAAAAAAAAGGAGGAAAGAGGACATTCTGCACAGTTTGGGTCTGATCCTAAGGGAAGCATTAGCAAACCTTTGAAGGGGGAAAAAGGCATCTGCACCATAACCGAGACTAACACTGCAGGGTGAGGGGGTCACAGTCCATTCCACCATGCTGCTATTTTTGGTAGCCGGGCCTGGGGAAGAGGAGGGGCTGTGGGAGGCTTGTAGTATTCTGCGCTCAGACCTGAGAGGAAACTTCACAGTAGGTCTTCGTCAGTGTTAAGCGGATGCTCTCATCCAGTAGCGGTGGTAAACAAATGCAATCGTTAGGGTGGGTTCAGGGCTTGTGGCCTCCTAGTGCAGTAGACCTGGGGCTGAGAAGATCAAGGAGACTCTGGCAAAGGAGGTCTGTTCTTATTGTGGAGGCTGTAAACCTGCAGGGCTCTGACTCACATGCGGTACCTGAATCAATCCACTGCATCATCTCACCCTCTCTCAGAGACTTTCAGCTCTGTTCAACATGTTCACCCGAAGAATGGCTGGATACAGAAGAATCAGAAGCAACCGTTCAGATTTTTGAGCCAAGTGGATTTTGAATGCAATTTCCAAAAATATATATATTTGTGTGCTTGAAAATGTAAGTCCAAACCAGTGCTTAGTGGAACCACTAATTTGTTAAAGTTTTGAGTAAACTTTAACAACTTTTGGTAAAGTTTTTTTCTTTAGAGGCCCGGAGACGGGCGACCCAGAAGTGGAGGGACGTGCTCTCAGGAGATGGTAAGCACACCACTCCCTCCCCCGGAGGAGGGCCGGGCGGAGAATTTTTTCATCTTTTTCCACCACTGACCTCTCGGTCGGTGGTACCCAAATTCTCGATCTAGTGCGTATCACACTCACCCTCCTCTCTCGCCAGTGAGCAGCAGTGGGCGGATCGGGAGGACGAACCAACGGACTACCCACGCACCCTCTGCTCGAACGCAGGTCAGTGTTACACACACCAGACCCCGCCTCGGACAGGCTACGAGATGCCCGGGCCGGGTCCCTCTGTTTTTCCGCGCTGCCCCACTGCGGGTACGCCTGTAGTTCCGTTGATGCCACTTGTGTGGTGTCTGGGAGCCTTGCTTGAGCTACCCAGCCTGTCTCGATGGCTCTTTCGAACCGTCAGGTTCGGCTTTGCGATTCAGTCGCCCGGCATCCCCCAAGTCAGTGGCATCCGCTTCACAACAGTGAAGGCGACCGATGCTCCTGTCTTGCGTGCAGAGATCACAGTCCTACTGGCGAAGGATGCAATAGAGCTGCCTGTCCCTCCAGCCGATATGAAGACGGGTTTTTACAGCTCTTACTTCATTGTACCCAAGAAAGGCGGTGGGTTACGACCAATCTTGGACCTGCGTGTCTTGAACTGGGCCCTTTGCCGGTTACCGTTCAAATGGTTGACGCAGAAATGCATCTTTGGGTGTATCCGTCCCCGAGATTGGTTTGCAGCTGTCGACCTGAAGGACGCGTACTTCATGGGTCGACCCTTCCGCACCACAGACCATTGCTGTTGTTCGCGTCCGAAGGACGAGCATATCAGTACGAGGTCCTGCCCTCCGTGCTGTCCCTGTTGCCCTGTGTCTTCACGTACTTAGCGGAGGTACCCCCTTCTCCCCTTGAGAGAACAAGCCTTCGCATTCTCAACTACCTCGACAAGCAGCCGCGGGATTAGTTGTGGCGACACCGGGCTTTGGTGCTCTCACACCCCTCGCCTTTTGGCCTTCGTGTCACTTGGAAAAGAGGCAAACTACTCCCATATGCATAGTATTCTTTTCCAGGTATGGAGTGGGACTCGGTAATAGCAGTATGGGCTGTCCCACTGAAAGGTCCAGAGGCTCCTCTGGGGCATATGGCGCTACAACGGCAGGCACGCCGCTGGGGCTGCTGCTCCATCTGAGGTCCGCGCAGCAGCATGGCTCCATGGCCGAGTCCCGAGGTGGGCGTGGTGGGCGTGGCACCTTCCGGGTCCAAGTTACACCGGCCTGCCGCCACACCTTCACCCCGTGGTCAGACCTTGCTTTCCTCCGGGCAGGAGTGCCCCTGGAGCTGGTCTCCAGGCATTCTGTGGTTTGCATGGATGCCTCAACCACCGGCTGGTGGGCCACGTACAACGGGCTTGCAGTGTCAGGGGTTTTGATGGGGCCCCAACTGCACTGGCTGCCTCCAGTTGCTGGCAGTGCACCTTGCCCGGTGCCGTCTCAAAGGCGCTTACGAGGCAGCCATGTACTAGTCTGCACGGACAACACAGCGACCGTTGTGTACATCAACCGACAGGGTGGTCTGCGCTCCCGTCGCATGTCGCAATTCGCCCGCCATCTCCTCCTCTGGAGTTAGAAGCATCTGAGGTTGCTTCGTGCTTTTCACATTCCTGGGCTGCTCAACCGGGCGGCTGACGAGCTGTCCCGAGCTGCGCTCCCGTGAGAATGGCGACTCCATCCCCAGACGTTCCAGCTGGTTTGGGGACGTTTCGGATCCGCTCAGGTAGACCTGTTTGCCTCTTTAGAAACCTCTCACTGCCAGTTGTTCTGCGCCCTGACCGAGGGAACACTCGGCACGAACACACTGGCACACAGCAGGCTGCGGGGCCTGCGCAAGTATGCGTTTCACCCAGTGAGCCTTCTGGCACAGTTCCTGTGCAAGGTCAGGGAGGATGAGGAGCAGGTCCTGCTGGTGGCACCCTATTGGCCTTTCCGGACCTGGTTCCCAGGACTAATGCTCTTCGCGACAGCCCCTCCTTGGCTGATTCTTCTGAGGAAGGATTTACTGACTCAGATACGGGGCACCCTTTGGCACCCGCTTCCAGACCTCTGAAAACTTCATGTCCGGTCCCTGGATGGGACGTGGAGGTTCTAGGTGACCTTCCCCGAGAGGTTGTTGACACCATCACTTCAGCGAGAGCTTCGTTTACGAGACACGCCTACGCTTGAAGTGGAACCTGTTCGTTGAGTGGTGTTCTTCTCGCCGAGAAGTTGTGCTGTCCTTTTTGCAGCAAGGGTTGGAGCGAAGGCTGTCTCCCTCCACCCTTAAAGTTGATGTCTCGGCGATCGCTGCGAACCACAACCCCTTAGAAGGGAGGTCGTTGGGGAAGCATAACTTGGTCGTCAGATTCCTTAGGGGGACGAGAAGGTTAAATCCTCCACGGCCCACCTCTATACCCTCTTGGGACCTGACTATAGTGCTCACGGCACTACAGCAGGGCCCATTTGAGCCTTTGCAGGCGGTTGAGCTGAAGTTCCTTTCGATGAAGACTTTGCTCCTTCTGGCATTGGCCTCCATCAAGAGGGTTGGGGACCTGCACGCATTTTCGGTCAAAGATTTTTTTGCCTAGAGTTCGGGCCGGCTGATTCGGTAACATTGAGGCCCCGGCCTGGCTACGTGCCCAATGTTCCTGCTACTCCCTTCAGGGAGCAGGTGGGGAACCTCCAAGCGCTGCCCTCAGAGGAGGCAGCCCCAGCCCTAGCTTTGCTCTGTCCCGTCCTAGCCTTAAGGTGCTACGTAGACCGGACGCAAAGTTTCAGGTCCTCAGACCAGCTCTTTGTCTGTCAAGGAGGCCGGCAGAAGGGGAATGCCGTCTCAAAGCAGAGGATGGCCCACTGGATAGTGGATGCCATCACCCTGGCTTATCAGGCACAGGGTGTGCCCTGCCCGTTCAGGTTGCGAGCTCACTCAACTAGAGGTGTTGCATCCTCCTGGGCGCTGGCTCATGGTGCCTCGCTGACAGATATCTGTAGGGCTGCGGGCTGGGCGACCTCTAACACGTTCGCTAGATTCTATAGTCTTCGTGTGGAGTCGGTATCCTCCTGTGTTCTCACCTCAAACGGGTAGAAGCACTGAGAGGCCCCGTCTTTGGGTCGGCTTGCAAAAACCACTCCAGAGAGTCCATATAGTAGACCCTGTTGAGTTCCTCCATCCCCTCGGCAGCCAGACGTGGCGAAGCGTCCGGCGCCAGGCCTTCACTCGCTGAATCCTCGAGAACCGGTAGAAGGCTGGGTTCCATATGTAAGACCTAAGTGGATCCCATATGTGTAAAGTCCACGGTATAGCCTGAGACTTCTGCCAATCCAAGAGGGTTCAATCACCTCCATTCTTCCATATGCCCCTAAGGGATGTCCATATGTGTATTGATTCCGAAACCTCCTTCGAGAAGGTTGGAGCTTCCGCAACATCCCTGTCCCAAGTCGAACGGGTACGTTTTCCCAGTGTTATCCAGTCTTACTCAGTGGGTAGTGCCATAGTAGCAGTAGCTGGTCCTCTTGTGCATGCCCTGGCCTACACCAAAAAGTAGGGGCACATGTGGCTTCCGCAGGACACTGGAAGGGGTGGTAGCTGTGGCCTTTTGGTATGATCCCAATTCGTCGGTCCTCCGACGTGACATCGAGAGGACCGACTGAAAGGGAACGTCTCGTTTACGCATGTAACCCTCGTTCCCTGAAGGAGGGGACGGAGACGTCACGTCCCGTCGCCACGACTGCTGTACCACCACTGAGCGGCCGGGTCACCGACTCGGCTCCTCAGCGAAAACCTGAATATGCGCTGCATCTGCTGCCTACTTATGCTCACGCTGTGATCAGCGGCAGCTGGATGCAATAATCGCATGCCAATGTGCATTGGCTCGTTTAGTTTACACTCGAAGTAGATTGGTCCCTCTAAGCGAGATATCAATTTGTCGGTCCTCCGACGTGACTTCACCGTTCCCTCCTTCAGGGAACGAGGGTTACATACGTAACCGAGACGTTCTGATTTGTTAACTGTTTTCAGAGCTCAAATCTTTAGTACTTATAAGGAATAAATATTTGAAGAAAAAATGCAATCCATCTGCAATTTATTGATGGTTTCAATAATATATAACACTTAAAATAGATAATATAAAAGTTTTGCGAGTGTATATATAACTATATAAATTAAACTGGCTGTATATGAAGAGTTCGATGCAAAAGCCTCTAATATTTAATGTTATATTCATGTTCCTGCTATTTTTCATTTTATAGCACAGAAAATGACCTATACATTGCCATTAAAGTAAAATTACTGAACCTAAGCATAGGAGCCGAATAAAAATGCTAATTTTAGATGAAAATTTCTAATGGGAACTCGTCATATATTAAATAACAATACTAAACAAACAAAATAAATATGGTAACATTTAATTCATGAATATTTATACACTGAAAAACAGTTAAAGAAAATTGCAAGTAAATTTCACAAATAATTACAAAGAAACTGCAAGAAACGTTGAAATAAAACTTGGTAATGTGTTAGTAAAAGACGAAACAGTATTTCTTCTAAATGTGCTCCAATCATCTCTGTACAAATCACTTAAAAAAAATTATTGAGAAAATATGTGCATCTATAATTACACATTGTCATTTGAACATCCAGTCAGTAACTACACTGATTTAAGATGCATGAGTCTTAAATACAGCATAACATAGTACATCATCATAGGATGTAGAGTGTGTGGTTAATTCACTAAAAAGAAGCATCTCATTAGAGTCATTCTTTCAGTAATCAGACTACTCTGGTCGCACTGTATGTTTTTGAGTTAGCTCCATTTAATTTTAAGTAGGCCTATATATGATTAAATATATGTATATTCCTGTAGTATGATATTTCGTGCCTGCATCAGTGGAAGAATGCTGTTGATTATTATATATATATATATATATATGGGGGGGGGGGGGGGTCTACGCAATCCCTGCCCTCTCTGATTATTTTTCTCCTCCGTCCCGTGGGGATAAAAAACAATCCCGCGAACCGCGCCGAGTTCCCGCTCCGAATCAAATGATTCGCGATAGCACTTTGAAGTCCCGATCTGAAAAAAGGTTTGCGATACGCGATCCGATTGGAGCAATTAAAAACAGTGAATCATTTTGCGACGCAATGGTTTAACTGATTCGGAGTTTCAAAAAGCCCCGTTTTATGTTCTTATTTATTTATTTATTCGCTGTTTGAATAACCGTTGAAATTAATTAATCGGCCTAAAGTTTTTATTAAATTGTGATCATGTTAAATAGCCTACAGTTTCAATCGTATTAAAAACATGTTGTGACATAACACATTATCTGGTACTTGTTTAAAAAACCGGGATTATGATGTGCTTTGTTAACAGATTACACTAACATTATACATGCTCTGAAAAAAAAAGTTTTCAAAAATCACCCCCCCCCCCTCTGCTTTTTTCACAAATCGCACCCTGTAGCCTATATATGTATAAACATTTTGCTTTTATCTTTAGCTTCACTTCAGAAGTCCATCTGATCTCTTCTTAATATTTAAAATGAATTTTGTTTGAGATAAGTAGCAGATGATTCACAGATGAAAGCGGTCCAGAAGAGAAAGGTTTTTGGACACATAATCAAAGCTAATCTGTGAGAGCAGTCTTGCAAAACAAACCGTCACCCTCGCAAAGGACCTGCCACCTGGCTCTGATTTCCCTGAACAGCCGTGCACACCATCACTGAAAACACACGCACACATTTCGTGATCTCTATAGGTCAACACAGTTGACAACGGAAAGTTGCTGGAAGATCAAATGATGACAAAACAACCTCATAATGTGTAAATCACTTTTAAAAGAAGTCTTCACCAAGCAGCATAGCCTCCAAAAAAGATCATATTGAAATGCATAAGTTTTCATCAGACAGGAATAAACAGATCTGCGGAGGAGAGCCAAAGTGGTGTTGCTAATGCTTCCCCTTTGGAAATTCCTGCATTTGGCCCCGTGGGCAGAGGAATGATTGGCAGGCAGAGGAAAGCAGGAGCGAGACCCAGAGGGGAATGAGCGCGGCAGGGATTTGGCTTCACCAACTTCCTCCATGTTTTGAAATCTAAGAATAAACAGTGATAAGGCTCCAAAATCTTCCCACCGTTTAATCTTGCCCCCTCCACCCTGTCTTGCTGGGCAGCCTACCTCAAATGGACTGGGAGGGAAAGAGTGGGCATGCATGGCTGCTCTCACCTGCGCAGGCTGGCTGTGCGGGCAGGAAGAGCCCCCTGACTGCTGCGCTAATCGCCTTTAACAGGAAGCTCCAGTGTCTCTGCTTATGATTCTTCCCCATCTGTCTTTCTCTTCAGTGATGAAGGCATCCGGCGAGATTTCTTCCCTTTCTACTGTATCCCATTATATTGTCTTTCATGCTGCTTTCTTAGTTTGTCTTTCATAGCAACTATGGATGTACTCTCCTAGCCAATGTCATGTCTGAATATTGTAGACTGGTAATTTTCAAACATGTCAGGCCATATTATCATCTTTGATCAAATTAGACCTTCCAAGTATCACCTAAGCAGAAAGATATTCCCTAATTTCTGAAAATCTCTGAGCATAAAGCCATCAGAGAAGCATCTAAAAAAACACAACAATAATTCTAGTTTAATAAAGATTAAAAACAATAGCACGTCATTTTATAGTCCAATTCACATATATTATGGAATTTGGGGCAATAGCCCATTCTGAAATCGTTCCTGTCTAAGCCCTAAAACATATATAGAATTATACAGTACAACTTGAAATATATATTAATATTTCAATTTAATTTAAATATTTAAATATGAACATACTCTACAGTTTTTAATTTGGGGTCGATAAGAATATTTTACTGTCTCATATGCTCACCAAGCCTGCACTTATTTGATCAAAAAATAAAGTAAAACAGTAATATTATAAAATGTTTATAAAATATGATATATTATTACTATTTAAAATAACTGTTTTGTATTTTAAAATATCATTTATTCCTGTAATATCAAAGCTGATTTTCAGCAGCCCATTATTCCAGTCTTCAGTGACACATGATCCTACAGCAATCATTCTGATATGCTGATTTGTGCTCAAGAAACATTTATCAATGTTGAGTTGAAAAAGTTGTTGCTTAATATTTTTTGTGGAAACCTTGATACGTTTTTCCCCAGGATTTTGAATGAACTAAAAGTTCAAAAGAACAGCATTTATTGAAAATCGATTTTTGTCTTTACTGTCACTTTTGAGCAATTTAATGCATACTTGCTGAATAACATTTGTGTATATTAACTAAAATATGAAAGAAAGATATTGTTATTTAGTTTGTTTATTTTTTGTCTCCTTGTTACAGAATAACTTTTCAGACATTTCTGATTTTGTCTTACATTGACACTATATAAGTGTGTGGGTGAGATTGAGGGATGTCTTTCCTACTGCATTTACAACAAAGGACAAAGGAAGATTTATAGTGGCCTTGTTCAGTGTGAGTGAGTATTTTACCTATATTTTACCGCACACCGTGCAGATTACGGATCGCTGTTAACTGCCTCCCGATGACCAAGCTGCAACAACTTCATTGCTATTATTCACTTACATGTGTCACAAAGAAAGACGAATTATGAATGAAAAATGTGGCAGGGCTAGTGAGAGAAAGGTGAATAGAAAGTCAGAAACAGAGTGAGAGAGAAAGAGAAAAAGCGTGACAGAGAGAGAGAGAGAGAGAGAGAGAGAGGCATCGGGGTGGCTCGGTTCAGCTGAGATATATAATTACAGGAATGGTTCTCTCTCCCTAAACCATTATTTATTTTAGCAGTTCTGACCCACTGCTGTGGCTCTACCACCCCCACTCCTGCCAAAAAGTGGCTTTTTAACTGAAAGCTTTCCAAACAAGCCTCACTAGTACTTGGCTTCACTCCAAGAAATTGTGTATTTTGGTGAATCTGGCCTGTTTTACTATAAGTCTGTGCTGGATCGGAACTACTCAAGTAGTTAATTTGTGTGTCTGTGTTTGTATGTCTGTTAGTTTGTAATACTTGTGTGCTTGTGTATGCATGTGTGTGTATGTGACTAAATGCAAAAGGTGTGAAAGTGAAAAGTTTTGCCTCACTAAAAGGTGTGTTAAAAAATACAGAAAGAGAAGCACAGGGACTAAAACAATCATATTTAACAGTGTATTGTAGATTAGAACAGAAGGTTGCAGTGTTTTTTTTTTGTTTTGTTTTTTTTGTTTTGTTTTGTTTTTTTTAATATTCTTCACTTCCTTCTGTTTGAGCAATCTGGTCCAGTCTTCTCTGCACAAAGATTTTTTAATATTGTACATAGGTGAAAGAAATCCAGATAATGGCTCCGAATGAAAGGTTAAAATAACTAAGTTAAGGTGTGAATGTGCTGAAGAGGCACTTGTCAGAAGTACAGGAAAATGTCACTCATCGCATGATTAAACTTCAGCTCTGTACTGCCAGCTTTCCTTTGTTCAGAAAAGAGTTGATTTGAATTTAACACTATCTGTGCTTTTATTGGTGATTAGAAGCAGTGTTAGGAAAGCTAGTTAAAATCTTGTCAAGCTACAAGCTACACATGATTCAAGAGAGTTAAACCACAGTCAATCTACTCTTTTGAAAAAAGTAGTTAGCTACATGGCAGCTTACTACAAACAATGAGTATTTTTACAAGATGGATTTAAAAAGCAAGAAAGTAAGTTGGAAAAAATGAAAAATGTAGAGGTGAGTGTGTTCACAACAGTAATAAATTCTATGACTTTTTTTTAATTTCATTCATCAAATTTTTTTTTTTTTTTTTTTTTTTCCATGCCTAGAAAGCACAATTTAACATAAAAGCACACTTTTGTGTATATGTACAAGATTTGTAATGTTTTTTAAAGAAGTCTCTTCTGCTCAAAGCTGCATTTATTTGATCAGAAATACAGAAGAAGAAAAAAACAGTAATATTGTGAAACATTATTACAATTTAAAATAATGGTTTTCTATTTTAATATACTTCAAAATATAATTTATTGTGATCAAAGCTACATTTTTAGCATCATTACGCCAGTCTTTAGTGTCACATGATCCTTCAGAAATCATTCTAACATGCTGATTTAATATCAATATTGGAAACTGTTTTGCTGCGTCATATTGTTTTGGAAGCTGTGATACTTTTTTCAGGATTTTTTTTTTTTTTTATGAATTGAAAGTTCAAAAGAACAGAATTTATTCAAAATAGAATTTGTAACATACACACACCAAAAGTTTTGGGTCAGTAGTTTTTTTGTTTGTTTTTTTTTTTTGCTTTTGAAAAAATGTTTTTATTTCAGCAAGGAATGTTTTAAATTGATTAAAAAGTGATCATAAAGACTATGTTGTTTTCGAAAGATTTTATATTTTAAATAAACACGTTCGTTATTAACTTTATTCATCAAATATCGTGAAAAAGTATCACAGTTTTCCGAAAATATATATACAACACTTTTATATTATACACATACACAATAAAAGTGTCACCCCAAACGGTATACCCAAACTAGGTAACACAGTAATTTTGTAGAAATAGAAATATAAGTTCTTCTGTCCAGTTGTATGCTTTCCTTGCTGATAACTTAATTTCTTATTTATAAATAGAACACACCACATTTTTTACCGTGAAATACTCCTGTGAAGCTAATAAACTTTTAATATTGCTAATACACAGCCCTAATCACCTAGCCCATTCTATTCTCCCCATCAAGAGCAAAACTGTAGGGTCATCTCGTTTGGATTATTGTAATGTGTTGTATCTGGGTTTGAATCAGCTCTCTCTCTCTCTCATTTGCAGCTTGTTCAGAATTCAGCTGCCAGACTTTTAACAAGTACAAAGGGGAGAGAGCATATTACTTCTGTGTTAATCAAACTGCATTGGTTACCTGTATGATACAGAATTCATTTCAAAGCGTTGCTGTATGTTTATAAGGCTGTGCATGGTCAATTACCTGACTATGTTACTGATTTAATTAGTGTCCGTCAATCCAGCAGATCTCTGCGCTAAAATGAACAACTACTCCTAATGGTTCCGCAATCTCGTCTAAAATGTAGAGGGGATCGTGCTTTCTCTGTGGCAGCTCCTAGGCTCTGGAATGCCCTTTCTCTGTCTATCAGAACTTCTCCAACTTTGGGTGTTTTTCAGAGTTTGCTTAAAACTCATTTATTTCTCTAGCTTTGACAAGTTTTTTAGCTGTGTATGATTTTGTTGTTACTATTATTATTTGATGTATTTTATTTTTATTTTATTTTATTTTACTATTAATTATTTTTCATTTGTTTTTTATATTATTCTTATTTTTTGCCACTCCCTTATCTTTCTCTGTTTTGTTCCAATCGTGGGGTGAAAGTGTTTTATAAATAAGTTGAGATTGAGTTGAGTTGAGTTGAGTGTAGTAATGTTCCTGTGATTTCTACCTGTTTATGTGAGGGAGTTTTCTGCCGAAATATTTTGTAGTGCTTTGTACTGTACACTCTTAAAAGAAGGTGCTCCTATGCCATAGAAGAACCTTTTGTCAAAATGGTTCCCTAAAGAGACCGTTAAACCTCTGCTAATTACGACGTTGCTAGTAGCACAAAGGTCTTGTGTGGCGAAAGAAGGGTTGCTATCAGATTACACAGAAGGTAAGACAAAAAGGACTAAGTCTGGTTCTTTAACACATATACCCTTGACAAAAATGAAAGGTGTTGCTTCGTGTGAACGCCAATAAATGTTCTTAAAGGCAACTGAGGACTGCCGCAGCGTGCTGTGCAAAAGAACGACGAATTAATGTCAGCATCTTAGTGGGTGTTGAAGAGTGTAGGATGGACTGACACAACAGTGCTTAATGAACAAGTTAACATTCACAGTACAAAGTTCGTAATTGAACACGTTAACAATCCAGTCCTTGGTCCATTTGCACCTCTGTTATGTCATTCTGCACAAGGACCACACTGAGTCGGCAATCGTTGCACACATAATTAAAGCACTCTTGTGATAATCGTACTCACATGGCCTGTTACTTAGGGCCTGCGTGTGAGTGCACGTTGTGATACTGGAATGAATATCAACCACGACTAGTGGACGGTCAACACTGAAAACACTACACTACAGGCTCAGGTATGCGTGACTATAAGCAGGAACTGTATTGCAGTGAAGCCACCACACGATGGACGGTGTAAGGTACAAAGGGGGTGACACAAAAGAGTATTCAATACCGCAAATAAAAATCCATCAGTCAGCAGAACTACCCTCTGACCAAAAGAGACATATAGGGTCACATTGTGGTATCGTTCGCCGGGAACCATATTGACTGACATCTTCTCGACTCATTGCGTCATTCAAAGGCCTCGATAAGCCAGTTCGTGTGGGCAGACTAAAGAGCAGAGCCAAACACTGTTAATAAAAGGGTGGTATGTGACAGTAAATTTGTGGGTGCAACTCGTGATATGATGTGTGTACCTGGAAAATCTACATCAATAAGTAAATATGATGAAGGGGACATCAATGTGATCCACGACAAGCTACTACAAAGATAAATACCAGTACAGCAAAATTTTGCACAGTTGTGTGGGACATTTTGAAGATCCCCATGAGGGAGAAACACAGCAATAGAACGTTACAAGACAACAGACATAGATGAAGATTGATAATATAAGACAAATGCTTACCATAGGGCAAGAAAGTTTACCAATCACCTAACGTGTGAAGACTGATACAGGTATTAGGGAAAATGAATCAGGGGGTGCAAATGGCTAGACAAGAAAGTGGCCGATCATCAAAGAGTGTGAATGATTGATAGCAGTAGAAAGATCGCCCTAAATACGCACATCCGCAGAAGAGTTGTGGCACGGCCACGAGCGAAAATTGGTCGAATGAAACCACAATGATGATAAGGTGTCGTAGTGTGTGAGATAATAGCCAACACACAAGGCTTAAAAGGTTGTGACGCGGGCACACAAGCTGACAAGAACGATCCACCTGCGTCACACTGTGTAAACTATCAAATACTACTTGCAAGTCGCAGATCATGCCGCTTCTGAGTGTTGAGAAACAAACCATTACAACCAGAAAAAAAAAAACTTGTACACCGCATAATATGCTGAATATACCATTTAGAGTGTACCGCGCATATGTATCACAATGATGGACGGCTGGGGGTTTAGATGTATGCGCAATATAAGCGCAAACATTCATTCTCTTCTCACTTGTCTCATCCGAAAAAGTAAAGATAGAAAAAAAACAAAAAAAGGGTGAATACCAGATCTGTAGAGAATGATATGTAAAGTGGCAATGCAATGCCAGATTATTAATGTCGAAATGCCATGTTACAACTGAATTTCAATTTGCCTGACATGAAAGTGAGTTGCTATTGGGCTAGGAGTGGGGATCAGCTACGCTCTGGGCCAGGGTTGGGACATGCGTACCAAAGGTGGTGCGCCCCGACCACATACACGCCTGGTGGTTACCTGCTCCCTCAGCCCGTGAGCTGCATGATCTCCGCAGCATTGGCAGTAATGCTCGGGCATGAGGGTCAGATGGCCAGTTTGGATCCAGGGCCAACACAGGGACAGTGTACATTGATCCAATAAGCAATGAGAACAATAAGTTCTCTCGGGGCAATGCTCACGGCGGCGACACCATCGTGACGGAACGATGCCATCACTGAGCAGTATGTAATACAAGGTGTCAAAAAGTGAGATGAGGGGGAAAATGTCAAGTAGACCAAGGTCAAGCGGCGGACAATGCAGCCGCCTCGGGGCCGCAGGCTTATGGTCTTAATAAACACATCCTGCTACACCTGGATCTTCCGGTTCGCAAAAATACCCCTACACATATAGAATAGTTGGGAGCAACCATGCAAAGTGCAGTGTCTCGAGCACGGACTTATGGCCCCGGCAGAGGACTGGCAGGCCATTTGATCCGGGGCCCATATGTGTGACGCCGGATCAGGTGGTTGTACCTTCTTACGTGGCTGGACGGTGATCAGACAAGAACTCAGCACTAGTGTACCTACCCTCGCGTACGTCCACCCTGTAACCACAGCATTAGTCATCATAGGGTGTGTGGCGGTCTCATGTTTGACATGTTGACTATGCAAATAATGCATGTGGTATTCATATGAATGAAGTACATTGAAAGATTAAAGACGGCCCTCGGAAGGAAAGAATGATAGGATGAGTAATTCAGATCTATGGGCAGTAACTGCTATAGACTGCTTGATACTGTGTATACTACTCATTGTTTGGGTTATTACAGCAATTATAAGGGTCGCACACTCAAACTTTAATATTCGTGTACTATCATTGGGACGTACATATAGACGTCAGCGGCTTACGTAGCCAAACCGGGTGTTCTTGTCTAATCGATCGGTACGATCAGTACAGAAAAGAAGAGATGTTACATACAAAGGGATGTGGTAACCAGACAGTGTGTAACAGTCGCAGACGTACCCCGTGCATTTTGTTGTCATATAAACAGAGTCAAGGACAACGGGTAGCATAGCATCTTCAAACATGTCTAACTTTGCCGTTCCACAAAAATGAAAGAACGTCGTCAGTGGACTTGACAAAATAACAACTAGAGGGAATAAGTCGAATTTGAGGATGAATCCCTTCTATTTACGGCACACGTTGATTACAGGTCAGGGGTCGCTTGCTACGGGATAACAACATGTGATGTGAGCAAAAAAAAGCATAAAAAAAATACAACAAAAACAATATATTATGCCAAGTATATTAAAAGACAGAGGAGTTAATGGCCTCATGGGGGATGACGGATAGAAGTGATACCCGCAGTGCGGCTAACAGCGTCAGAATAAGGGGTGCCATGTGGGCTCTGAGTCGGCGGAGAGGTGGAATAATATACTCGTCATGCCTTTTAATATGATGTTGCTGCAGGATGAAAAATAGACTAGCTGCTGTGCACATGGCGCTTGTGTTAAGTTCTTGGGTATGCCAGCACGAGATCAAAATAAGTAAACGGAAAGGAGGAGCAATGGGTGTGACATGAGTAGGAAGGGAAAAAAAAAAAGGAGAAGGGACCACCGTGGAAATGAGACGGCACAATGTGAGGAATGATGAACCAGGGGGGCAGTGCAGACCACGAGCCTGGATGGGGACAAGACCTACCAGTCACTGTGGGGGGAAATCGCAATTCTGTACTACGGGGCGGGCGGGGGGATCTAGCTATGGTATGGCTTGGGGTGCTCCTAGCTCAATGTGAAAGTCTCCCAGTTTTTTTATAAAATTAAAATTGTTGGAGTGGTTTTCCACGGTGGAACGGACAGTGCACAATGGTAGTTTGCAGTAATCAGAGGGTTGTTTGAAATTACCATGTAAAATGGGTATATCAAACAAAGTGAACACTTTATCGAAAAGGATGAGTGACAAATTAGTAAGTCAAAAGGTTATGCATGATATGGTCGATAAAGAATATACCATTAGGACATGGTTGTATAACAGGGGTTAACCTAATTACGAAATGTATGTTTGAAATATACAAGAACAAATCGCGTATGATACAATGTTTTATGAGTCATAGTGAAGAGGCAATTTAGTGCATTCGGAATGTTTGGATATATGAAGGGAGGAAAATATGATATATATGCTGTACACCATAGGTGTCTTGTGTTGTAATTTATAACCAGAACAACA
The DNA here is from genome assembly GCA_018155175.1 of Sinocyclocheilus anophthalmus. Classification (NCBI taxonomy): domain Eukaryota; kingdom Metazoa; phylum Chordata; class Actinopteri; order Cypriniformes; family Cyprinidae; genus Sinocyclocheilus; species Sinocyclocheilus anophthalmus. The sequence goes on from JADLZN010012212.1 coordinate 343,012, forward strand.
GTATGAAGACAAACTATATGATGTTTAAATAAAAACTCTTTATATTGCAATGTTTTATCCATGATATCCTATTGAGATTATTATGGTGTTCTGTAATACATGATTTTAGTTATAGTTCAGAGGGTTTGTGTATAGTCAAACGTGCGCATACGTTAATCTCTTTTTTCATTGTATGCGCAAGTGTTGGAACTATAATTGCAGAAAGAAGGGGGGTGACAGGGGGGGAAAGGAGGGCATGGGAGGAGGGATAGCAAGGAAGGGGAAGAAGGATGAACAAAGGGAAAAAAGGGGAATGAAAAGAAGAAGGGGAGGAAAGAAGAAAGAGGGAAGGAGCCTGGGAAGAAAGATGGAAAAAGAATAAGTGATGTGGCGGGAAAGGCGAGTGAGACGAGGGGCAGGGGAAAGAGAAAGGGTAGAGGTGGAAAAAAAAAGGAAAAAAAAAAAAAGTAAAAAAAAAAAAGGCAAAAAAAAAAAACGGTGGGACAGGGTGGAATAAAAATGGGGGGTAGGAGAAGGGAAAGAAGGAAGTAGAAATGAAGGGGAAAAAAAAAGAGAAGGGATAAGAAAAAGATAAAACAAGTGGGGAAACAAGGGACAAAAAAAATGGGAAAAGAAGCAAGAAGGAAAGGAGAAAAGAGCCGTAAAAAAAAAAAAGAGCAGATAAATCAAAGGAAAAAAGAAAAGGTGAAGGAAGTATAAGAAAAGGTGGAGGCGGGGGGAAAGATCGGAAGGTGAAAAAAAATGGGGGGGGAAAGAGCGGAAAAATGAAGGGGGAACAAGAGAAAAGAAAATGTAGGGGGAAGAAGAAGTGAAACCCGAAGGGAAAAGTAAAATCAAAGGAAAACCCAAACGGGGGGGAGAAAGAAGCCGATGAGAGAGAGTCAGAAGATGAGAGGGAATCTTATGGGAGACGGGAGATGAGAAAGAGGGGGAGGGGGAGGAGAGGAAAGGGAAGATGAATAGAAAGAAAAAGAGGAAAAAAGTAGGTAACGAGGAGGGGGGAAAAGGGGGAGGGGGGAAGGGGAAGAGAAGTGTAAAAGGGAAGGAATGAAGGTGAGAAAAAGGGAGAAAGTAAGAAAAATGACGATAAAACGAGGAAGTGGGAAAGGGGGGTAAGAGAGGGGGAGAGAAAGAAAAAAAAGAAACGAGGAGGGAAGAAAAAAAAAAAAGAGAAAAGAAGGGAGGGGGAAAAAGGAAAAAGAAAAAAAAAAGAAAAAAAGAAAAGAAAGAGGGAGGGAGGGGGAAGGGAAGATAAAAAAGTGTAGGAAGGAAAGGGAGAGGAAAAGGGGAAAAAAAAGGAAGGGAAAAAAAAAGAGGGAGGGAGAAGGGGGGAGGGGGGGAAAGGGGGGAGGAAAAAGAAGGGGGGAAAAAAAAAGGAAAAAGGGGGAAAAAAAAAAAGGAAAGAAAAAAAGAGGGGGGAAAACAGAAAAAGAGGAAGAGGGGGGATGTTGAGAAAAAGAAAGAAAAAGGGAGGAGAGGAAGAAGGGTAAGGGGGGAAAGGGAGAAGGGGGACGGAGGAAAAGGCAGAGGGTGAGAAGGGAAAGAAAGGAAGGTTGAATTAAAGTAAAGGAAAGAAAGGAGGATCCTCTCATCTCTTGAGTCATATTTGCCAACTCTTGGCTATGGAATATATTAGTGCTCTGCAACATCACGTCAACTCCCAGGCCAGCCCGTGTGTGTGCCCCCACTCCACATTTGTGTTTAATCTTATTTAAATGAAAGGGACTTTGGCAAGAAGGCGGCAGGGAGTGCCAGCCCGCACTCCGAAGCTGGGGAGGAGGATAATGCCCAGCTCGGTGGCAGTGAGGGGAGGGAGGCCGGAGGGTGGAGAGTCCGATCCAGCCCAGCAGGAAGCTCCAGATGTGAGGCCACGGAGCTCGTTCCCTCTGGGAAAGAGTGTGGCTAACGTAGCTCAGAGAAAATGAAGAACAGAGAAAGAAAGACAAAGAGAGAGAGGAGAGGCCGACAGGCTGCTGTAATTTATTCTTGTGAAATGGACACAGTTTGGAGTAAACCGTAAGTGCAGAGGAACAGAGAGTCTTGTGAACTGTGAAAGTGTGAAGCCTCCAGCCCTCTGTTTTATGTGCAGAGGGAGTGATGATAGAGTCCCTTTGCTTGTTTTGGTCCTATATATGAATTTACTCAAAAATACATTTGTACACTTCTTCTATGATGAGCATGTTTTCAATTTTTGTACTAAAATGTATTTTTATGCATTTGGAGGGGATAAATAAATAAAAAATTATACAACTGTCCTGATATCATAATGAAGAAAAAAAGCCTCATTAAAAAAATAATTTGCCATATTTAAACAGCTGCTTCACTGCTATTAATATTTGAAAAACATTAGACAACTAAATCAAACTAATGTGATGCAACTCCCAAAAACTCTTGATATTCCTGAACTACTGTACTATATCATAACATGCTCAAGTAAATATCAATATTAAAGGGATAGTTCACATAAAAAAATGTTATAATGTCTTCGTTAATTCACCCCTATGTGGTTCCAAACTTGTTTGACTTTCTTTCTACTGTGGAACACAGTTTTAAAGAAAGTTGCCATTTTGGATCTCACTGACCTCCATTGTATGGCCAAAAGTGTAATGGTAACTGAAGTCCATGGTAACTGAAACTATTTTGTCAATAATGGCATTGTCATTTTTGGTAGACAAATGCAAATAACAACAATCCAGAGCACTAAAATGTTCTAGCAATAGTGTAATGTAAAACAAAAATTTCTCTTTTACTCATACACTATCCACATGTGACTATGAACAACCAGAGACTTCTCGTAAATGAACGTGGCACTACTCTGAAACTTGCCTGTTTTAAATATTTGTAACCTCATATGGTCTAAAATTATTTAATTTTTTCCCCATGTTTTCCTCAACCACTGAGCCAATACAGTAAGTGTCTTAAGATGATCAAATATGTTTAAGCTGTCCATCTTTGAGTGTGTGTTTGTGAGTTGGGGGTCACTTCAAGATATGTAGCTACAGTATGTGTCCCATATCTTATCATTCTGTTGTTACTTGTGAGTCAACAGTGTTCACATACAAATACACACATCTGCACTCACACACACCCATGTAGTGCTGCATCAATGTGGCCAGGGGCTGAGAGTGTGGTGGTGGGCCAGATAAGGGGCCGGTGGAGCAGGCGTAGTGTTCCGAGGACAGTCTGAGGACCGATAAGAGCAGATAAGATTCAGCCTGCAAGTGCTTATAGGAACATATAAGCTGATAGACCCTGCCACCAGCCCTCAAGACTGTGTGTGACACTCCAGAGGCCGAAAGAAGAAACCTCACACACATTTACACACCGCCCCCAGTGCCTAAACCCTAAATTGCTTTTGCTTGAAGCCATACGGCGAGGAATCAGACATTTACATATTGCTATAACAATAAATACATTTCATATTTATTTAATTAGGCACTTTAAATGTACTCAAACTCTTATGAGGGTTTTGCAATGCACAAGTGATTCCGTGCGACTTTGTGAAAGGACTGTAATGACACTATTCGCTTTAAGACCTTAACTGGAGGTTTACTTCCAGACCAAGCATGAAATACGTCAATGTCAAAGGAGACATTTTGAAGTTCTAGCTGTGGATATTAAGGCCACGCATTTTTCATAAAACATGACCTTCATTTTCTATGAGGAAACCACCACACTGATCAGGAACTGTTTTGCATTTGATACTGGCTGGTGGGCCTGAGGTTTATTTTGAGATATTTATTGTAACACAGGTGTTCTCTTTTCTGAGAATCAGGAACTAGATGGGTCTGCACGGACCACCATGCTCAGCCAAGTGTCGAAAGGACAGCTTAAACGAAACTGGCCCCAGAGGAGGTGCTGGCAGTGGGGGATAGATCGAGCAGAAGAGCCAATATGACCATGCAAGCTGCCCTGAAAGGGAAGGAAGGAAACAGGGGCCAGTGGTTCCATCAAACAGACAGCCTCTCGGCTAAAGTCTCTCGTGACTGTGACCACACCATCCCCCTCAGAGTGAGAGCGGACTCCTGACTCTATCACAGGCCCGAGAGTGAAAATAAACACCACATGCAGCGACCAGACTCCACGGTATTTAATGAGGGGAAAGTGTTTTAAGAGGCTGCTGAAAAGTATGGAGCATGAAAAAGGAAGATATAGGTTATTCTTTGTATTATGTCAGTCGTTTGATGGTTTTTCTTTTGTTTTGTATTTTTTTTTTTCCCCCGAGATGTCCTAAGGACTGGCTTTACTTTCTGAACATAACACTCTTGAGTGAAACATCTCAAAAGAATGCATGTAGACAAATGTTTTCAATGTATTTCAAGGAAATGAAAGGTGACACTTTTAACAGTAAGTACGTTTTGAACAATGCTGCAACTACAGATACTAAAAGGGTCAATGACGTGATTCTCATTTTTGAAAAATACATTAAAATGCAATTCATGTTGTGGGGCCAACAAAATCACGTGTTGAAACCAACATGCAGAATAAATATAAATAATCTGACCTTTTCATGGTGTGATAAAAATATGTTTTTGCTTACTAGTAACATTTTTAGAATCATTAAATGTGTTTCAAAAAAAGCCAACATGTTTTAAACTAGATTTCTGCATCCTTTTCATGAATTTTTCTTTATCATGGACATGCACAGGTCTTGACTCAAAAACATTCTTCGCATAAAGAAATTTAGATTCTAAGATTTATACAATTTGATAACAGTACTGTTGACATTATTATTCATATTTGTTTTAATCAAAACACTCTTTTGAAATGCATAAATTGTTGCTGCTTCTACCTGGAAATATCGTGCAAACCTCCATGCATCCAACCATGACTTTGAATCAACTGTGGGCAATAATGAATAGATATTCATTTTTAATATCTGGGACCTTTGTAAGACTTGTCAAGCTGTCACGAGGCTCTTTTGATATGTGAGTTTTAACATTCGTAAAAGGGCTTGAATGCCTGCCAATGAGCAGCATCTGCTCCCAGCGCAGTGAGACAGGGCTCCTCAATGAACTAACACGCATGCTGCTCCTCCCCACAATGAGACAAATTCAAAGACAAGTTCCTTGTTGATGCCTGTCAATGGCAAAGGTGTCACCACTGCAATTAATCTCTTTAACAGAGAGCAGGGCACTGCTTTGTTTATTCTGCTGGCTTCTCTCCTCCCTGACTGTACTCCCCACGGCATCTGCACGCACGTTTATCAGACCCCTTATTTCCTTATCGGTCTGTTATAGCTGACCATGGCCTCTTGAGTAACTATGCTGATGGAAATTATGAAAAAAGGGATAGAAGCAACAAACGGCTAACCCCTTCATATTTCCACAAACTGCCTTATCAGAGGAGACCGGCCAACCTCTTTCAACCCACCACATAGCAAAAGAATGACCAGACCTTCCTCTATACTGCTCCCCCCTTTGTTTTTCTCTTACATTTACGTCTCTGAGCACTTTTTACCTTAACGGCACCCTTGTCGCACTGTATACATGAGGCCCAATCTCCTCCATACCTTTTAACACTTTTTACTAAATAAACATGCTTGCTACCTTTCCTAAAATTATTTTTGTAGTATTTTCCCCCAAAGCCCATTTACCAAAAACATTTGCATCATTATATGGAGTATTTTCCACCTTCTTTAACACCCAAAAATGATGCACAAAATACGTTTTTTTTATTATTATTATTTTTTTAAGGCTGATTTTATTTAATCCAAAACTACAGTAAAAATGTATTGAAAAGTTAGACTGTAAAATATTGAAAATAAAAATAACTGTTTTATATTTCTATATATTTTGAATTTTACAATAGTTGTGAATTGACACAATTCTTGTTATTATAGAGGAGATGATGTGAACTGTTATTTTTGGCGGAAGCGTGTTATAACTTTTTATGAGTTGAAACTTTATATTGGTAAAGGAAAACTTTTGTAACATTGTAAATGTCTTTACAACATTTTTGATTAATGAGTCATTGCTGATAAAAAAACGTCTCGGTTACATATGTAACCCTCGTTCCCTGAAGGAGGGAACGGAGATGTCACGTCGTGACCGACAAATTGGGATTTCGCTTCGAGAGACCAATCTACTTCGAGTGTAACTAAACGAGCCAATGCACATTGGCTGCAATTATTGCATCCACTGCCCGCTGATAGGGTTCACAACACCCTCTGTAGTATCTCATGACAGCTAAATGTGAAGCCATTCGCAAATGGTCATACCAGTTTGAGTCGCTGAGTAGACACATAGAAGTGAAACGCCCCATCCGCGCATCAGTGAGGAGCGCGTGTGTACAGCAGAGGCTCTGTGGGGCGGGAGTCCGGACGGTCAATCCGTTCACTCCTGTTCAGGGAACGAGGGTTACACGTAACCGAGAGTTCCCCTTTCGTTGGTCACTACAGTCACGTCTGTGTACAGCACGAACTGTGTTACCTATCAAAGAGGGAAAACGGGCGCTGCCACTCTGATTGCATTGCCGGGCATGGGACTCACCTGCGCGGGTGGGGGGGGCGGTGTGACGACCTGCCACCTTCCCCCTTGTTGGTGTAGGCTGGACTCCAACAGAAGAACCATTCACCATTGTCGTAGCAACAGTAGACCGCACGATACAGTGAAAACATTGCAACACTAGTCGCTTATGAAACATCAGGGGGACAGCGGCTGGATACGAGTAAAAGCGGGGACTCTCACTTGGACAACAGGGACTGGACTGGGTTGAAGTCCCCCATCCTGTGCACCGAGCGAAGTGTGGGGTTTTCGATGCGTGCACATAAAAACATATGAACATCCTTATATGAGGTCGTCGCGTAGTAAAGGTCAAGAAAACTTGCTCTGAAGAGCGGTATCAGTTGGTATCAACGGACCTCGGAGCGGTCTACGCAACGTGCACAGGCACATGTACCACATGTCGACTCGGTGTGAAATAACGTGGGCTGAGACTGAGTGGGCTCTGTACACGTGGACTTACCTATGGGGATCCGCTTAGGTCGTCTACAGCGAAGCGGCCAGACCCTCGACCAGGTTCTCAAGGGGATCAGCTGAGAGAGGGACCCCCAGCGCGCGGAGTGCATACTCCGCCTGCGACTTCAGTCTGGCTGGCCGAGGGGATGGAGGACTCGACAGGTGCCTAACATCTTACACCTGGAGTAGTTTTAGCAAGCCGACACTAACCGGTGCCTCTCAGTGCTTCTACCCATTTGAGGTGAAAACACAGGAGGATACCGGCTCCACACAAATGCTATAGAATCTATTACGTGTTGTGGTCGCCACATAAAGGCAAAAAAAAAAAAAAAAGAATTACCCGCAGCTGGGGGGGGGGGCGCAATATCATGTCCACATATCCTCCAACGAGACCAGAGCGCCCAGGAGATGCAACAACTCCTAGTTAAGGTGGCTTGCAACTTGAGCGTGCCAGCGGTCCACCCCTGTTCCTGATAGGCCCAGTGTGATGGCATCCACAAGCCAGTGGGCTGATCCTCTGCTTAGAGATGGCCTTACCGCCCTCTACATGGCTCCGCCTTCGTGAACAAGACAAAAGAGCTGGTCCTGAGGGTTCCGAAAGCTTATTGTGGTCCAGAGGGAATCACACACGTACATCTCAAGGCTCGACGAGACAGAAGGAGAGGGCAAAGCTAGGGCTGGGTCTCTGCCAAGTAAGTTCACTCTGGGGCAGGCGCCAATGAGGGGACTTTCATGCTCAACCGACCTGATCCCATAGAAGGAGTATGGGAACCTTTGGCCACATAGCCGCCAGGCCAGGACCCTCCAGGATTACATGGGTCAGCCAGCCCAGGACTCTACGGCAGACTCTACGCCAGACAGGGCCGCTTGCCCGGACGAACAAATGCATGCAGGGATACCCAAACTAAAGATTACGCCCTCTTGATGGAGTCGAGTGCAAGCAGAAGCAGAGTTTTCATTGAGAGAAACTTTAGCTCGACTGACTGCAAAAGATCAAATGGGCCCTGCTGTAGTGTTTTAAACACCAGAGACAGGTCCCAAGAGGGTATAGAGAGGGGCCGGGGAGGATTTAACCTTCTTAAAATTGAGCCCCCTTAATGAACCTGATGACCAGGTCATGCTTTCCTACCGACTTCCCCTCCACTGGGTCGTGGTTAGCAGCAATCGCAGCGACATAAACTTTAAGTGTGGAGGGAGACAGCCTTCGCTCCGCCCTTGGCTGCAAAAAGCATGGTGGCATTAGAACGAAGTATATATATCTTCTTTACTAGTACTTAAGTCCATTTTCCCAGTAATCTGTACTTACTGGAGTAGGTTTTTATTTTTTAACGTAACTGTTACTATTACCTTTCACTAACGCTTCCAAAAGCCTAAATCGTACTTATTTACTTCACCTGGCGGGCCGGGGCTGCGCGCCCCCTCCCGGCGCCCGGCGCCCCGCGGAAACAAACTTAGGCAAAATGTGCGTCTGCGTGAACCAATGCGGAAATCTCGGGTTACTCCCCTTATAATGTAAAAAAAAGCGGTAACGGCGTGATGCTCGAGACCCAAGCGGTTCTGATTCATAACAAACTGATTCTTTCTCAAAAAAATGAACCCATTAAATCGGTTCTCCAAATCGCAATACAGCGCCCAGACCAAAAAAAACGAATATCAATATAAAGTGGTACGAATTGAATGACCGTTGCAGCTGTGCGTGTCTCGAGTCAACTCCACTGATATCAAATGATCCGCTTATACGGGGCGCGGTAGGCAGCGCACGCTGACGCCGGCGCTCGGGCCGAGCGCCCACGTGCGGTCTCCAGGACTGGTCGTCACGTGTGTGCAAGGTTGAGCGCACACAGATAGACGTGGATCTTGTGGGCGTGCGGGCATCTGATTCTGCAAATAAGTTACTAATGTCCGAATTTAAGGATTATTTTGTACGGAAATCTTTTCGGTCAAGCTGTCAGTTAGTTTGTAATTAAATCTGCTGTAAAGGGTGCTCTTTTAGTCCCCCACGAATGCTGAATTGCACACTTAACCTCTAGTCTCTAGATATTTTAGAGGTCAAACAACCATTTAAAATAACAGCCGATAAATAAATACGTCATTGCTGTTTCAATCCTTCCCAAAACGCTGCTGTAAAAACGTTACATTTTTACTAAATGCATTCATATTCAGTCCATGTGACGTCTGTGTATGAGTGATAGGTTGAATGTTATTTGTCAGCCACCATAGCCTAATTAACATGTATCTGGATCACGTAGCCGAGTACCAAATAAGACTGTTTATTTATATAAAACCTAGGCATTCGGAACAAAGTCAAGTTAGCTGATGCAATGTCTAGGCATCAACATAGCTTGCTGGTGCTAAATTGAGGTAATTAAAAAAATAATAAAGTCCAAATATTTTTATTCAACCACCTACATAGATTGCATCTGGGGGAAAATAAAGGATGTGATGTTCATAACATTGTAACTACAGTAATTATCAAAATGGGAAGTGATGCTCTCTGGGTGCATTTGGCCAGGGGTGTTTTTACACTACAGACAAGGTTTGAGAAGAAAAAAACATTATGAAAATCTAATTATATTTCCCTTATTATATTCATTATTTCCTTATTGGTTATTTTGGGAAAGTCCCAGGTATTTTGAGCAGTAGGATTAAAAAAAAAATGCTTAAAAAAATAAAATTAAATGATAAAAGTAGCCTCTATAAAACCTGCAAAAGAAACCTTCAAATCTACGGACTTTTCACGGTTATGTAATAAAAAATCCCAGTACTATTTTGTACTTTCACTACTTGAGTAAAATGAAACGAGTACTTTTTACTTTGTACTGGATTAAATATTTTATTAACGGTGTAAACCACAGCCTGCCTGTAGACCATGTTCTACGGGGCACTCCCTGCCTGAATGAACGTCAATCCTGACCACGCGGGTGAAGGTTGGGTGACACGGCCGGTGTCCTTGGACCCGGTGAGTGCCGAGCGCTGAGACCCCACCCCAACCTCGGGGACTCGTCCATAGAAGCCCTTGCTGACGCTATCTATAATCAATAGCCTAGCGGTTTAAGTTCCGCTGCAGCTCTTCATATTCCCCAGGAGCCTCTGAATAAATTTCAGGTGGGACCAACTGTCCTTTCCCGTTGCCCGCGAATTCAGCAGGTCCAGCCCCGACACAACCTTTTCCTCTGTTAGGCGTCTTCTTTTCGAAACGAACAAATCCCATTTCCATACCGAGAAAAGAGATCCTCTGCATTCGGCGAGAGTTTGCTCTTTTCCCAGTTGACCCGAAGACCCAACAGGCTGAGGCGCCGGAGCACCAGGTCCCTATGCTCGCACAACCAACTTATCTCGGCACTGGGCAGGGTGTCCGCTGAGGGGTTTGCCCACCACTGTCCCTCCAACACGAAACCGCTCCGTGCTACTGCCACAAATAGTCCATCGGCCTGGCTGCCCCAGTAGACGAACACTACCTTGCTGCAGAGGCAACGAGCCTGGCCCGCAGATGTCATCTTTCCACGCATGGGAACATTACTCATTACTGCAAAGAGCACACCTGCGAAAGCCACCTCAGCGTGCTTGATGCCAAGACATGTGAGGCAGCGATCGTGACCGTCACCCGGCGCCAGGTAACGACAGCATCCAGAAAAGCAAGGGTGAAATGGCATCTTTAAAAAGACGATCCGTCGTCTTTACAAAGCTTATTGTACACTTTTAGAGAAATTGCTCTTTCAGGGAAATGCTCTTTTAGTGCTGAGGCACACAGGGGAAATGGCCCCTTGAAGAACAACAGGGGGTAGTGCAGCCTGAAGTGCACAACCCACTCGACACAGGAACGACCATCGCTGAAGCGCCGTCCGCCAACACCAGAGACTTCCAAGAGCGCGTTGAACTCGTAGCTCACTGAAGCAAAAACGTCGTAGCATTTGCAAACCGCTGCCTTTTTATGCTCACGCTGAGATCAGCGGCAGCTAGATGCAATAATTGCATGCCAATGTGCATTGGCTCGTTTAGTTACACTCGAAGTAGATTGGTCTCTCGAAGCGAGATCCCAATTCGTCGGTCACGACGTGACTCGTAGTGACCGACTGAAAGGGAACATTGATTTCTTTCAAAAAAAGGAAAAGTAAGACAGAAAGAAAGAAAGAAAAAGGAGGAAAAGAAAAGAAAAGGAAGATTTTTTTTGTGCTTTAAGTTTGTTCCTCACACAAAGCTGTCATATGGCTTCAGAAAACATAGCTTCAGAAATAAGAAATAAATAATGAGCACTACTTTTATGTAATTTTTGGTGCCTGATAGTGGCCTTTATTAGTAAGGAATGCATCGCGTACTGTGAAATCACAACATGAATTTGACAGAATTTGCATATGTTTTGGTGACCTGTTCCTTTATGTCTAAGTTATGATTAGCATAATTTATGTTATTGTTCAATAGGCTGGATCAAGTTATGAAATATTGAATAGGCATATGTTCAATATGAGTAAACATCAGCATTTTATTTTATTCATTTATTTTTATTTTTTTTAACATGCTCATGAGTGTGACGAAACAATGGAATTTTCTAAATGAGCGATTTTTGCAGCTTAGTTTTCATAAATGGGCTGGGCGGACATGGGAGGGATCTTTATGTCTGTGAACATTAGACCATGTGTACATAGAATATCAAATTCTTTTATTTCTAAAGAGCAAAGAAAATGGTGTTTCCAAGTCCCCTTTAAACCAACTCAACTGGACAGATCTGTGTCTGTGTATGGGTGACATTCACAGCTGTTGGATCAGTGTGAACAGTGAAAGAGCAAAATGTTCCAGAGACGGCAAGTGTTCTTCTTTCAGCTCTCAGATAAAGGCATGGAAATGAAGGCCAAGTTGACTGAGCTGTAAGTACAGCCAACCGAGCACAGATCAGGAGAAATCCCTCGCTTCAATTAGTCATTCTTTTCCTTTCTATCTTTCTTCTCCTTTTTTTCCCTGACATTAGAAATGTATTCCTGGTTCTCACCGGCAAAATGAAAGGGAAAAATAATAGGAGAGAAAGTGCGGGGTAAAGATAATCCAACAGCTTAGGAGATACACCATAAAGTCAAACTAGGGCACAGAGGATGTTTAAGAAAAGAGAGAGAGAAAGAGAGATAGGAAAAGCATCAAGACAATGGTTAAAGTATAGGCCAGCTTTAATGAGTCAGTAGCCAAAAAAAGAGGAAAGAGGAGAAAGAAAAGCTGGCTTTAAAAGTATCTTTCATTAGCTCCTCAACTGATGTCACATGCTGGCAATCTCAAAGCCATGAAGACAAGAAAGCAACAGCAGCCATCTAGCGATTACAGTTTCCCGACACGGAGGCATGGTAGCCAATGAGAAAAATTTTGTGTTTGCATACATGCTCACACAATCATTGAACAGATTTATACTAGATGTCTATCCACCTATGCTAACACATGATAACAGATGCATACACAAACGAATTTAATTAAAGAGATGCTAGTATATAAATATATATCGTAGCAACCCAGTATAACTAAATAGTTCTGATCGGCTGTTTATGTTGCAAAGTATTATGGGCATGTGTTTTGTTTTCACACTCTTACAGAAGTTTAGTGCATTTAAAGGGGTCATATGATGCGATTAAAATTTTTCCTTTCTCTTTGGAGTGTTACAAGCGCTTGGTGCATAAAGAAGATCTGTAAAGTTGCAAAGACTAAAGTCTCAAATCCAAAGAGATAATCTTTATAAAAGTTAAGAGTCAACCACGCCCTCCTAAAGCGGCTCGTTCAAACACGCCCCCACATGTCTACATCACAATGTGGGAAGATTTGCATAACGCCGCCCAAATGTTCACGCAAAGAAAGAAGGCGTTACTTTTATTCTCGCTGTAGTATTGTTGTTGCCACCACTGCCGCCATGTCGTGAAGCCGCTGTAACGAATCAGCTCATGGGAAATATGAATAATTAATCATAACTAGTTATAATTAATTATGAATATTTTAGATCCGCTGTAGATATTTAGCTGACCTCTCAGGGTCAACTGTCTTGTCAATTCTAAGAACGTTAATTTCCTGGTTAAGGGAAATAACTTCCTAACTGTACAATTCTACAAAAGCTTGTAGCATAAACCTGCATGATTAAGTGACTCCAGTTATGAGTAAACAATGAACACGTCAAGTGGGATACAAGTAAGGTTTTATTAACTACATAACACCTAAACTGGTCTCACATACACATACACACACACACACACACACAGATCCCTTGTATAGGGAAGGGTTAAAAGCTTAACACAGTAAAGAGAAGAGAAATAAGGACTATGAGGTTATAGAACCATTTGCATATTCAGCAGATCTACACCTGAGGGAAACGTCAGATTCTTAGTTCAAACACACCTTTGTAAAAAAGTGCAACTGATACTTAATATATCAATTTTAAGGCCCAAGATCTTTGCTGAAGTTGGTTGATGATAAAGAACCAGTTTGCGTCAGAGTAACTTGATGAGTGGAAAGGACAAGGCCGAGGCCTGGCACGAGTTTAGGGTTTCCGGGAACGTTTTTCTCACCACCTCTCAGAATTCCAACAAACCACCAACTGGGTGGATCCCTGGAGCGGGGCCTTTAAGGTCGGAGAAGATCCCCGCCTCTCAAGATGGGCTTGTCCAATGAGGAAGTCCGGAATCTCAAGTGGGAGTTCTGAGATACTGGGGCATTTTTATGGCCCTTTGTTTGAAAGCATGGTAATTTGCATATGAAACTCGGATAAAAATGATTAAAGACTCTTAGAAAACTAATATGTTGCGTAGGTGTAAACATGCAATATACATTTTCAATTAGATCATCCGAATACGAATTCATAGATACTAAACATGGTAGAGTTATATATATACTGTATGTAAACTGACAGGAGTGTGTTTCGATTATAAGCCTGCATAACAGTATACAATTTCAAAGACAAAATACACGACGACAATAATATACACCATGACCTGAAGAATCATGTGTGTTCATTCAAAGAAGGTTTTCCTATGAATGAATCCTTTCTACACTGCCTCTTGCCCTGGGACATGCCGGGATTTTCCCTGCTTTGCATTCCTTTGGCCAATAAATCCAGTGATATCAGCGTTGGTTGCCATGGAACCAAGAGCAGCCTGTTCGGCTTCCTGAGGTGTTACGCATTTCGGGGGAGGGTTCATAGGTCCTCATATGGCTTGTTAACTGAGGGGTGTTACAGAGTATTTGTTAAATATAGCTAACAAAATATATATTGTGTGTTTGATTGGTCCAGACGCTACAGCGCTGTGTGTTTCCTTTTGAAAGTGAAACTACTTTGTTTGGCCTTCCAAAAGAGGACGATATCCACTTCGCATGCCTAGAGCTGATCCGTGCTGGTCGGTGAGGGGTTTTTTGAAGGAAATACCTCAATTTGCGCTGGGATCGAACTGTGGACGAAGCGGAGTCCAGCCCGGGTTCGTCACATGTGGTTTCCGCAAGCCCTCTGGATGCTCCTTCGTCGAATCTGCCGGCCACGCCGTTTTCAAGCCCGCCTGCCTCTGCTCACTCAAGTCGGCCTCCGCTCACTCAAGGCCGCGGTGTGTGACACTGTTTCGTTGTGAAAGCGAAACTACTTTGTTTGGCCTTCCAAAAGAGGACATGACTAGAAATCAGTGGTTAAGTTGTATTAATAACACTGTTCCAGAACAGTTTAACCCAAATATTCAGAAGTGTCCATCGCATTTTACGAGGACTGTTTCCTGATCCTGGGAGAGTAGACTGCAATGCCGGCTGTTCTTACTCACAGACTGTAAGTACATTTTTTATATTTAAAGAAATTGCCACTGACGATTCAAACGCGAGTATTGAGCAGTGTAAAGTAGCGCTTGTTGCTTGTCCATTCTCCGATCACAAATGCAGACGGCGCGATATGCAACGCAATGCGTAAAAATACCGTATAAGTCATTATAATCCATAACCATGTCCCCAATGGATGCAACAAATGCCTCGTTTATAATGAGTTTTCATGTTTATGTCTCGTCGCTCGGCCGGACAGGCCATCACAATATGGTAAGGGGCGTAACATTTCCATCACACACTTGAGGTATTCGGCCAATCACAATGCTCTGGATAGCTGGCCAATCAGAGCACACCTCCTTTTTCAAAGCGTGAGCTTTGTAAAAATCTACGCGGTTCAGAAAGGCGGGCATAGAGGAGAAATAATAATGTACAGTATGTAGAAAATAATGTTTTTTTTTTAACCTGTACACCGCTCAAACACATTTCATTACACCAAATACACAAAATACTGTTTATTTTAGCAGCATCATATGACCCTTTAAAGGGGTGGGTTTAATGAAGTGATTGTTAAATTATATCTTATTATTTGTCTAAAAATAGAAGTAAATTAATCTTTGCACAAATAACAAATATATATTTATTCAAACAAACACTACATTAAAAAGTTCAGGGTTGGTAAAGTTGTTTTCCTTTTTTAAGAAGTTTCTTATTCCAAGGCTGAATTGATTGATCCCAAAATCCAGCAAAATGTATACAGTAGGTTATACTGTAAAAATATAAAAAAATTTAATAAAGACTGTTATATATATATTTTATTTTTTTTTTTTTTTTTTTTTTTTTTAAACATTTAACCAACCGCTG
Organism: Sinocyclocheilus anophthalmus; assembly: GCA_018155175.1. Classification (NCBI taxonomy): domain Eukaryota; kingdom Metazoa; phylum Chordata; class Actinopteri; order Cypriniformes; family Cyprinidae; genus Sinocyclocheilus; species Sinocyclocheilus anophthalmus. The sequence goes on from JADLZN010012212.1 coordinate 358,590, forward strand.
GGTCAAAACAACCCATTTGCTGGGTTTGTCCTATTTTACCCAGCACTGGGTTGTATTTAACCCAGCATTCTTTAGAGTGTACTACAGTAAATCAAACTATTTTATATTTCAATATATTTTCAATATTTTTTTTATATTCTTGAATTTTAATGTATTCATGTGGTGGATTTCTTTTTATTATCAATGTTTTCAGCAGTTTTTGTGTGGGAAGCCGTGTACATGTTTTTAGGACTCTTCAGACAAGTTCAAAGACATCACAAAAAAACAAAGTCATTTAATTTGAACAGAAACCTTTTATAACATTCTAAATGTCTTTAACATCACTTTTGATTAATGAATCATTGCTGAAAAATATATTGTTTCTGACCTAAATGTTTTTAACAGCAGTGCACATTCATGGTTGTGTTGGTCTTTATATTTTAATTCATGTGCTTATTTCAAAGTGTATACTTCTGTTGCGTATGTGTGTAATATAAATACATTCCAAGATGTGCTACATCTTGGTTTTGTCCTTGGTAAAGGGTCTAAGGTCACAGGTCTCTCCCAACTTTTAGGTGTTGCAATGGGCCTGGCCGTTTCCCCCATCCTACCACGACAAGGCCACTCATTAGACTCCAGAAGAGCAGGAGGAAACTGGCTAGACAGGGTCTCACAAGGGAACAGATATTGATCAAGGATCAAACACACCCACACACACACTCACTCATACATTCTCACACACAGCAACTCGAATCAAGAGTGTAAATTGGGGATGCTTGATGAAATAGAGGCCAATATGTGGTCAATACAGACTGAGATGTTTTCCTCTTTCTATTTCAATTGTCATACTGCAAGCAATTAGACGAGGTGAACATAGTGATCCAGATTTACCCCCATTACCAGACAGGCCCTGGGAGAAAAGAAGTTGCTGTTATTATTTTTCTTAGTCAATATGCTTTGATTTTTTTCTGCACATGGGGTGGAGAGATGTCCTTGAGCTGACAGCAGTCCACTGATGGCAGGTCACTTCTCAGAGAGAGAGGAAAAGAGAGAGGTGATGATGATATATTGCAGGAAACACAGAACATTTGGTTATTTTTGGGGAGGACGCAAATGATAACATTCTAGGAAAGTTTGTTCTTTGTATGTTTTTTTTTTTACCTTCTTAGAAGAATGTTGCAAAGAGGATTTTGTGACAGCCTAAAGAGAACCTATACAGAACATTCTCTAATGGATATTTTTAGGTTTTATTTTATAACTAAAAACTAACCTTCCCTGAATGTTGCAGGGATATTTTTGTGATTACCTAAAGGGAACCTACAGAATGCTTTTTAATGGTTATTTTTAGGTTTCAGTTTTATAACTAACTAACCTTCCCAGAACATTGTAGTTCAATGTTCTGTAATGGTTATTTTTAGTCTTTTCTTTTATAATCATAAGCTAACCTTCCTAGAATGTATCTCATGCATACCAAATTAAATAGCGTGTAAAAGTTGCACAGACAATGAATCGAGTACAAAGAAATACCAGCAGCTCATATATATCATACCATACATGTCACAAGAATATGCAGGAGAGGACCTCTAGAATTATCTTATTTTATAACAACCCAGAGGGAAATTGTATTGCTCAAGGGTTGCTATTTTAGAGCTTATTATCTCTGACTTTGCTTGTAAATACTTTAGGAGAAACAATAGTCACAAATGCGTAAATTTTTTACATACAGTAAGAGTATAGCACTATAAAAATTAATGTTGTTGTCAGATCAAATTATTTGGTGTTGGAAGCATTTAATGAGAAACATTGAGAGTTGAAATTTCAGATGTTTAATTGCTGATGGTTTGTGAAATGCTATAGGAGACACTGAGATTACTGAGGTCTTTTTCTCAAAAGAAACATCTGAGAAATAAAAGTCTCAATTTGCTCTCCATTTCCTTTAATTGGTGTGTGGGAGAAACAATTGAGACGTGAAAGAGATATAATTTGTTTTCTTTCCCATGGGAACAGTTTTACAGTTGGTCTTAATGGTTTTGTCCTCACTCCACTCTTTAACGGAATCATCATTCGACAGCAATGTAACAATGCGCTATAGATAAAAAATAAATAAAAAAAAGCAAACATTATATATTCAGTGACAATGAGAAAGAAAGAGTGAAAACAGTAAATAAAGCATTGCTTAGGTCAATGCTAACACAATCGTTCTTGGCGCTAGTATGCATGCCATTGTTCCTAAGCACTGATATGTGAGGAGAGAAAACCACGCAAGGTCCTTCACATGACCTTCAGCGTCTGCGTCTTCTGAAGGAGCTTACCTCTTTTTCTAGGAGGGAATGTCACGCAGACCCGAGGCTTTATCTCCAACCCAGTTTTCATGGGCATCTTAAAGGGCTGTTTGAGCTAGCTGAAGTGTTTGGACAATAGGTATTCATTAAGGGCCAGTGTACAGTGTACAGGGCTGTTTTGTCTGCGAGAGGAAGATAACAAAAGGACATGGCAACCCACTTCAGCATTTTCGAAATGAATGGATGGGGCGGAGTGACAGTTTAGCATTCAGTGTCAGGTGTCGCCCGCAACGTACTTTTTCTCTTGTTTATTTTTCATGGGCCAGGGCTGTCATGAAACAAAGAGGGGTTCAAATTTGGCACTGTCTCTCTTGTGTGTCTTTACTCTTGTTTGGTGTAATCCTTTAGCGTTGTCTGAAATGACACAAGTGTCAAAGCCAGTGATGTCAGAGAGTGCTGGCTGCATTCTTCGTCCTGCCTCTGAACTCGTCTTCACAGAGAAATTGATTAGCAAGGGTTCAGGCCCAGCAGCTCAGGCCTCAGCATGCAGAACACTCCCTGAACACAAAAAAAGAGGGGGGAAGAAGGAGGGGATAAGAGAGATCCCTGGCAAAGTGAAACACACAACAGGACAGCGGGGACTAGCCAGTTCAAAGTCCACAGTCTGAAACCCTGCCCCCTCCTTTCTTGGCCCTCGTCTGGTTTGAAAGGTCAGTGCGTGTCTGGGAAAGAAGTCTGGGGATACCCTTCTTTATTAAAGGTCACTATTATTCAACAGCTCTTAACACACAGCCGCTCTGCTTGGTCCAGCGAGCCTGGGCAGGAGGGAGTGCTGAGGATGCGTGGTTGGGGCTCAGACAAGCCTTGGGTATGAGGTTCAGCACGTTTTTGGGGAGTCCTGCATGGGCCATACAGAAACCTCTCTTGAAATCCTCTTGGAATCTTATCTGTTTAGTAACCATGGTGATTTCAGTCTGGATCTCATTTTATTTCATTTTACTTAATGTAAGACATCTTTTAGTTGTCTCTCAGACTTTTTTTCATCCTATGAGGGACAGGGCTCTTCTTATGCCCCAAAAACTGTGAAACTCACAGGTTATCTGTATTTATGTAAAAGTACTGTATATAGAATATATATTAAAAAGATATATAAAACTATATATTTAACTTATATATTTTGTGTATATATACTACCATTCAAACATTTGGGGTCAGGTTTTTTATGACTTTTATTCCGCAAGAATGCATTAAATTGATCTAAGTGACATTAAAAACATTAATCCCCAGTTTCACAGACCAGGCTTAAGCCTAGTCCCAGACTAAAATGCATGTCTGGGCTGTTTTACCTGAAAAAAACTTACACTGATAAATCTTAAAATATGTCAGTGCCATTGTTTTGTCTCAAGATGGACACCAGTAATGTTTTTTTTTTTCTAAGGCATGTTTATAAAAGATACTTCAATGTCCTAATTGAACTATGGCCTAATCCTGGCTTAACCTAAACCCTGTCTGTTACAAAAGGCTGTGTTACCAGGCTGTGTTAGTGTTACAAAAGATTTCTATTTCAAATAAATGCTGTTCTTTTTAACTTTCAAGTCATCACAATATCCTGGAGAAAAAATATATATTTTCGGCAAATATATTAAGCAGCACAGCTGAACATTGATAATAAGAGGAAATGTTTCCAAATCAATGTATTAGATTGTTTTCTTAAGTATCATGTGATGAAAATTCAGCTTTACCAATTCACTTTTACCAAATTCAGCTTTACCATCACAAAAATAAATGACATTTTAAAATATATTAAAATAGAAAACAATTATTTTAAATAGTAATATTTCCCAATATTTATGTTTTACTCTAGTTTTGATCAAATAAGTGTATGAGCATAAGATACTTCATTCATTAAAAAAAACTCACCTAACTTTTGAACTTTTATTTTTATTATTATTACTATTATTCAAAATGTAAAGCTACAATGAAGCTCACAAAACAGTGTAGTGTTTTCATTATACTGCAGTTCAGAAAAGAGTTCATAAGTTTATCTGATGAAAGTGAATTTGACGGTAAATTGAGTTGGTGGGAGGGGGTGTTCAGGAATGCTGCTATTTCCCACATTGTATTCGGTTCACCCCAGCCAAACTACTTCCCGGTTTCTTACAGAGAGAGAGAGAGAGAGGGAACTGACACACTCATTCTCATGTAAAACACTTTTCGCACAAGCCTCCCCCAATCTGCGAGTCCTCATTAGGTATTCCTAGTTTAGCGCTGACTCTTTTTCATCAAGTGGCTCTATTATTACAATAATCATCACCACTACCTCAATCATGTTTGCAGTAATTTCATAAATCAAGGGCCCTTTAGCAGGCCATGGGAGCTCTGGATTCTCTCAGGCCATTTGTTCAGAGTTACAGAGAAGAGGTGAGCCAACGGGGGGGAGACTGATCAGTCCAGGCCTTTCACACAAGAGGGACAGTAATTACAACCCTGTGCAATGGGAGACGGGAGAATTATCACTCTGATTCACGACTAAAAGCCGCTTACTGGCTCCAATGCTAAATTCTCCATCAGTGAACATTGTTCTTGATTTTTTTTTTTTTTGACATTTCAGGGCCAGATGTGTAAGGTCTTACATAGAGATGAACACAAGCGGATATTTGAGCAGCAGGGGTTCACACTGACTTTCAAACAAGATGATTTCTAACACCTGGTTTTGATAAGGCTCCTTTGCAGATGACCCTTCAAGCAAATGGCACGATTTCATGTCATAAAAAATATGGATTTGGTAACAGGATAGTAAACTTTATATGATCTGCCGTCTTTTTTTTGGGGGGGGGGGGGGATTCTAGGAATTATATCTCAGATAGAGTTTTGTTAGCTCATCCAACAATGAAGGAAAAATTGTGTTGTGTGTAACCAGTATTTATTTTGTGTTTTGGATGCTCTTGTCCCGCCAGGTAGACTAGCATAAACTAGTCTGGACCAGCACAGAAATTCATATTTTTAGCAGGGAGTTGACTTGAAAGGTTTTATGTGCTTGTTTTCTTGTTTTATGTGATTTTATAACGGGGGGGGGGGGGGGGGGGGGGGGGGGGGGGGGGGGGGGGGGGGGGGGGGGGGGGGGGGGGGGGTTATTTACTGATAACGTTAGAGTCCAATTGCATCTGAGTCACAACTGAAGGGCATTCCCACTTTCTCACTTGAGGATTCATCAGAGAATGGCTGATGGTTCTCTATGCAGTTTTGCATGCTGGCAGTAGCAGATAGCTTCAAATTGAATTAGATTGCAGTGTTAATAAGAGTACATTTTTGTTTGTGTCTTTGAGATACAGAGGAAAGGGTTTTAATATCTTCCTGGATTCCAGACTAAAACATTGTACAGACTTTCCATACTTTGTTTCTTTGTGTGTGTGTGTGTGTTGTGTGTGTGTGTGTGTGTGTGTGTGTGTGTGTGTGTGTGTTTGTGTGTGTGTGTGTGTGTGTGTGGTGTGATGTGATGTATATACAGTATGTTACATGTTACATGGTTTTGACCTGTAAAATTCTTCAGTATTGTGAGGTACAATAAATACTGGACACTTTCTACAGCAGGAAGACAAATCAATAATCTCATTTAATTTCTCAATTTTTATCAAAATTGTACAGTTGACGGCATTTGTTAAGCTCAACTATTCAAACTATTAAATTCAACTATTCTATGAAAAAAATGCATAGCTAAATTTTTTTACATATACGTATAATTTTCAAGGTTTTATATTTTTTAGACATGTCCAGAATTCTACAAACAGTGTTGCAAAAACCCATAATAATTTTATACAAAAAATCAGCTCATATAAAATTTAATTTGGCCTCCTGAGGTTGATAATCAACATTTTCTGAAGGTTAAATACCTTCTTTCACTGACCATTTGCTGGAAAATAAAAGTTACTTCATTTAAAGAGTTCCAGACCTTTGTACCATATTCATGGAAAGTGACTGGAACAACTTTGTTTATGCATAGGTGACCCCATCTAACTTCACATTATTATAGTAGATAGCCTGAGATCGTTACTAGTAATCTTTCCTCCAATCTGGCTCTTCTCATTCTCACTTTCACTCTTTAAACATACAAGTAACTTTTCATCTAAAGGTTGTGGGGTTTTTCTGTAGGCTATGTGTGTCCCATGTCTGTGTGTGAATGATTGTGTGTGAGGGTGTGCCCTGGTGTGTGTGTCCATGTGATTGTATGGCGGGTTGTGTCTGGGTCTCACCCCAGGTCATGATGAAGTGTCTGGTCTCTCAGGCATAGTGTCTGAATTTGGGGCTCCGTCGGAGAAGGGCATCTCACAGGGAGAACGCTCAGCTCAGCCAGGTCATCACATCTACAACCGATATGTCCACCATCCAGTGCCATCATGACCATTACATTACAGCCATATCAATCCATATTCAAGAGCTGTTGGACTGATGCTATGAAGACCTACTTAGTTCTAATCCTGAACCCCCCCCCCCCCCCCCCCCCCCCAAGCCCCCAACAAAAACACTTCCAAACCAAACAACCGTCGCCTCAGCCCCCTTTGCATCCTGGCTAGGATTATTTTGTATAATTGAATCATTGTAGTGAAAATCTACCCCCTGTCCCTCAACATTGTCTCTCAATTTGGACCTTGGCATTAAGCCATTCAGTCCTCTAGCTGGGGTGGGGATCGCTCATAGCAACCCCATATAAAATCTAATTTTTCCTAAACTGAATGATGCTATGACTAAATCTCTATGAATATTGCTAAACCAAATTTGACACACTCCCCCTTTGTGAGCTCTAAACATGATGGTGCCACTTTTTTGGTGTACCTTTTACATTACATTTTACAGGCTGGTTAGTTTGTTTAATAAAAGAACAAGATATATACCTGTTCTATCGGAAAGGTAACTTTTAAATTATTTCTGTTGTGATCTGGTGCTATAGAGAAAATAATATTTGACCTTCAAGGGGGGCGGGGGGGTGCATTTGGGGGTGCCACTTATGTAAACTGAGAGAAGTTAGAGACAGAAATCTGAGGCAACTGTGAATTTTTTTTTTTTCTATATGTGTGTGTGTGTGATGGAGAGAGAAAGTTAAAGAAGAAAAACAGAGTGTTATCTGTTATTTGGCTGCAGGGATCTTTGATGTTGGAAATCAATAGAAACTCACCTCATAGTGGCGTAACCTTGTCAGGCCAGAGTAAGGGTACTCTGGTTAAAAATGCTGGTGGAGGAAAGAGAGAAGGAGAAGGGGAGGGAGAGGAGGAGGATGAGAGAGTGGGGTGTCATGTGGCCTCAGCAGTTTAGTATGTGAGTGTCCGGTAATCAGGTCATGGCCTTGCAGGCCTTTTAAAAGCCTTCAGTTAGAGACAGAAATCTGAGGCAACTGTGAATTTTTTTTTTTTCTATATGTGTGTGTGTGTGATGGAGAGAGAAAGTTAAAGAAGAAAAACAGAGTGTTATCTGTTATTTGGCTGCAGGGATCTTTGATGTTGGAAATCAATAGAAACTCACCTCATAGTGGCGTAACCTTGTCAGGCCAGAGTAAGGGTACTCTGGTTAAAAATGCTGGTGGAGGAAAGAGAGAAGGAGAAGGGGAGGGAGAGGAGGAGGATGAGAGAGTGGGGTGTCATGTGGCCTCAGCAGTTTAGTATGTGAGTGTCCGGTAATCAGGTCATGGCCTTGCAGGCCTTTTAAAAGCCTTCTGCTGAAGCAGATCATCCAAAATGGCCATGGCAGAGTGGACTGCACAGTGACACAGAAATACTGCCTAACATAGTTACTTCAGTGGTGAGAAACAAGCAAACATCCCATAAATACTCAGCTTTTGCAGTCAGTAATGTACACAGGGTTTGATTCACACACACACACATTCATAGTAATTTTCCACAAATAGTGTTGGCCTAAAGGTTAGTCTGGAACAAGCACATACACATGAGCATGGGGTCATGTGCATGCTTTCTAGTACTGGATGCCCTGCATGGAGTCAGGGGGAGAGGATGGAGTGAGCAGTGCACAGGATGATGGAGGTTGGGTCAGGACAGGGCTGACTGGGCTAAAGCTGCCCGTGTCACTCAGCCCTTGATGGTTTTACAGGTCACTGCAGGTGAACGTGCAAAATCCTCATATCCGTTCTCATGCTTGGTATTAATTAAAGGTGCTCCGTTATCAAAAATACTTTTTTGTTTTGTTTTGGAAAAATTAGGCAAAATGCCATCAAATTCTTGAGGAAAATTTGCTGCCCTCTGCTAGAAAGCTGTCAATGGGAAGAAGGTGACACAGTGGTTAGAGGAGAAAAAGGTGAATGTCCTTGCATGGCCTACTCATTTCCCAGACTTAAATACCATTCCCAAAATCAAAGAAGAGTGGGCAAATATTGCAAGGTGTGCAAAGTTAATAGAGACATATCCCAACAGACTAAAGGCTGTAATTAAAGCAAAAGGTGGTTCAACAAAATACTGACACAAGTGGGTTGGTCCTTTTTCCAGCTCAGTGATTCAGTTTTTTTAATAAAAAGTGAATCGTGATAACTGACAATAGAGCACTTCTAAAATGAGATTAGACAGGATCAGAGTTGAATGACCATAAACACGACATCTATAACTGAAAACCTTTTATTTTCATCTGCTCTTTAGGTGTTGGTTTGGATAAATCCAAGATGTGTGTGATTGTGGCCTTCCCAGCATAAACCAAAAAAAATTACTGAGTGCACCTTTAACCAAAGGAACAGACAAAGAGCCCAGTGGCCACCTTCAATGGGAGGTTGTTTTGTATGCGTGTATGTGAGAGACAGACAGCTTGATAAAAATAAAGCTGGCTCTTTGAATGGGTAGGGGCAAGGACAGGCCTACAAGCAGTGCCAGGGGGCACAGCCATTGTGCCAGTGTCCCAGCTGAAACAACAGCGCTGCAATTACACCTGCCTGTCTCCCTGCTCCCTGAATCTCCCTCTGCTCGCTCGCTGTCAGTGGCGCCCCTGTTGTTTCTGTTTGTTTATGTCATTTAGCGTTTTTACTTTCATTTGTTTAGCCTTTTTTTTTGTATCTCATGCTTTTTGTGATAGGGCATGAGGGCTGCCTTTGCCTCCAGGAAATAGCAGACAATTTGCAGCAGCTGTGATGTGCAATAATACAACAAATTCACTTACTGAATGACAACGGCTTTGTTGACAAGCCAATTCAATTAGCCAGTGAAACCAACGGGAGTAGCAAGCGGGCAGCCAGTCAGACCCCGGGTCTCTCTCTCTTTCATTCTCTCTCTCCTTAATTCCCTACATCTCTTTCTATCTGTACAAATGAGAGGATGGCTGCGTGCCTGCGTTTGGCACTGAGAGAGAAGGCCAGAGCTCTGGCCTTCTGTAGTCAATGAGAGCTGAATGAGTAGTGTGTGTGTGTGTGTGTGTGTGGGAAGCTGTAATGCTAATTAATGGTAGTTTTTCACACAGACTCACTGGTATGGCACAAGCTATTATGCTGGCTCTGACCTATGCCCAGACAAACTGGCCTGCCAGCTTGACCCGGCTAATGGCGGAAGAGGAGTGGGGCCTGCTCTTATGCTTTGATCAATCATTTTCCCAGGGCCCCATGTAAAATGCATTGCGCTTGTCTAAGCTAATGTATCGATATCGGACCTTAGGAGACAGCTTAGCCAAACTAGCTCTCTTGTTAGCTTAATTATTTCACCTCTTTAATATCCTGTTATTAACGTGTGTGTGTGTTGAGAGGTGGGGACTCTGCTACCATTCTATTTCAGTTCTTCTATCTCCCCCATCTCTTTTGGTCATTTATTGTCTTTCATTTTTACATTGGGAAAAAATAGTGCATGTAGTCATTAATGTGACACTCTCTGTTGCTTACAGTTATTTAAAGTGACAAAAGCCTTTTTTAAAGGCATTTCTGTTTAGTATATATAATAAATTATAATACAATATTACATTATATCAAATTATAGCAGAATAAAAAGTATTCAAAATTATTTAATTTATTAAATTATTTTTTTTAACATAATCTAGTGACAAATTCACAAAATTTTCCACACCGACCTTTAGTGTCTCTTATCTAGTCTATTCTATTAGATATTGTATTACTCTTAGATATTTCTCTTAGATATTCTACTATTCTATTTGTCTGTTAGCATATACAGTATACAATACCTGACAAAAGTCAACATATATACATATTTAATATATGTATTCATATGATATATTCATATTTATATCACAAGAGTTCCTCATGGACTCCCAACAGTCAGCAGAAGCAACAATCCTTCATTAAGGATGTCTTCAGTTTGTGTGGCTTGCACACCATCTTGGCTCAATATGGAACAGATCCCTGGAGGTTGTTCACCCCCTCCCTCCAGCTACCAGCTCCTTCACACCTCTGTCCTCCCGTCATGACCTTGGGCAGAGCATTTGACCCACCCTGTGGGTCGTTGCTAGTGGTTGTAACTGGAGAGCAGAGCTGCTTCTGACAGAGCTGGTTGTGTTTAGTCTGCTGCAGCTGAAGGGAGATCCAGTGGAGAAATGCTAAAGGCCAAAGCGTATCCAAAGAGCCCCTAAAAACTAAATCCCCACTGTCCAACGGATTCCCAAAGGCTTCAGATGAGCACTAATGGATGCTAATAAAGCTGATGTGTCACCCGATACTTTTAATTTTAAAGAAGGAATATACAGCTGCCACAATCATAGGCCCCCATTATACAAGTGCTGAAGGTGGTGTGCTGATCAGTACAATACTGAACAGAATCTGAGGAATTTTGCAGAATGTATAAAAAAATATAAGTTGCAATGTGAAAGAGGTAGTGACAGAAAATGTGTTGTAATGTATATTGTAATATACATTTTTTTTCTATATTGTAGCGTAAATGTATTATTGAAAAAGAAAAAATGTAGGGCAGGGACTTGGTTCTATCCACCGGTTGTTGATTGAATCTAATTGCAAGCTTTTGGTCAAAATCAAAAAGATGCATTCAAAATTGATAGGGTGAATTTACATTTTACTTTACAATGTCCTAGCATTCTTATTCATAGCTGAATTCATTATTAAATTATCTGAAACATTTATGCATTTGTTAGTCTTTGTCTAAAGCATTCTGAATTGAATTGAAAATGAGATTTATAGTCCGATTTAACTCTTGAATTTGGACTGAATTTAAAAATTAAGATAGCAAATGTAATTTTGTTTAGAGGTTGAGATTGAGGGAGCCTTTTTGGTATTTTAAAATGAGCCAAGCTTACAGTATATCAAAGAGGAAATCGAGGAAAATGGCCCGAAGTTGTTCATGATATATTTAGCTAAAGCAATTCTCGTCAAATAATATCACTGCGTAATATCAGTATATATGCCAAAAGCTGTTACTTGTCTATGGGGGCTCAACACCCACTGAAGATTTGCAAACTCCACTTGGGCTTAGATGGCTGATTTCATATTCACTGGATGCTCTTGCTTTTATTTTGCAGAGATTTAGTGGCGATGGTGTGAGTAGGAAGTCCTCTCTCAGGTGCTATGGATGTCAGAGAGAGGGTACAGAGAGAGGAGAGAGTAATAAAGCGCTGATGGTAATTTAAAAAGCAGGCATGCATATCTGAGACTGGCCATGACACCCCTCTGTCCTCCACCCCTCTCCCTCTCTTTGCTTACCACCCTTCCATTTTTCTTTTTCTCTTCATTTCCTTTCCCCCTGCCAGACAATCAATTTCCGCCCTTGGCGTAGCGTTCATCTTTCTTTTTCTTTCCCTCACTCTCTCTCTCTCTCCATTCTCATGGTCAGATGACTGGAGCTGACCTTTTCACTATAACCCGTTATTAGAGAAACTGACATTCAATCCCTGAGCCCGGAGGACACAGAGAGCCAGCGTCAGTTACCCAGGCCCCCACTGCTGCCCCCGGCTTGCCCCTGACCCTCCCCTTCACGCCGTGCAACCCGTCAATCAACTCACTATCCTCAGGCGTCAGCTATACCACCACAGTCTCTGAGAGAAAGGTGCTCTTCGAGAAGGTTGGTCTTTGGGGTCATGTGACCGTCACATCTGTAAGCCGGGCTGCTGTCAGTCGGGGTCACAATGGTAACATAACTGGAAGGAGTGATGGAGAGAGAAGGTGGAGCTTCCCTTTAAAAAGATCCTGAGACTGTGAGTGTGACTTCAACATTTTAACTTGATCCTTTTAAATGTGTTAAAGGGGTCATATGATGCGATTTAAATTTTTTCTTTCTCTTTGGAGTGTTACAAGCTCTTGGTGCATAAAGAAGATCTGTAAAGTTGCAAAGACTAACTAAAGTCTCAAATCCAAAGAGATATTCTTTATAAAAGTTAAGAGTCAGCCACGCCTACCTAAAACGGCTCATTCTAACACGCCCCCACATATCTACATCACTATGTGGGAAGATTTGCATAACGCCGCCCAAATGTTCACGCAAAGAAAGAAGGCGTAACTTTTATTCTCGCTGTCGTATTGTTGACACTGCAGCCATATCGTGAAGGCGCTGTGTGTTTAGTTGTGAAAGCGAAACTACTTTTGTTTGCCTCCAAAGAGGACGATATCTGCTTCATCATGCCTGGAGCTGATCCGTGCTGGTTGCTAAGGAAATACTACAACTTTGCGCTGTGGATCGCCGGATCGGCTTTCACCATGGACGAAGCGGAGTCCAGCCCGGGGTCGTCACATGTGGTTGCCGCAAGCCCGCCGGATTGCTCCTTCATCGAATCCGCCGCCTCTGCTCACTCTAGCCCTCCGGCCGTTCCTCACTTTAGCCCCCGGCCTCTGCTCACTCTAGGCCGCCGCCGCTCACTCTAGCCCGCCGTGTGTGGTGCTGTGTGTTTCGTTGTGAAAGCGAAACTACTTTGTTTGGCCTTCCAATAATGGACATGACTAGAAATCAGTGGTCAAGTTGTAATTACAACACTGTTCCAGAACACTTCACCCCAAAAACACGTCAACCCAAATATTCGGATGTGTGCAGTGCATTTTATGGAGAACTGTTTCCTGATTCTGGGAGAGTATACTACAATGCCAGCTGTTCTGACTCAAAGAATGTAAGTACGTCTTTTATATTTAAAGAGTTTTTATATTTTATATATTTAAAGAGAGTTTTTTGGGCAGTGTAGAGTAGGGCTTGTTGTTTGTCATTTCTCCGATCACAAATGCAGACGTGGTTTTATGTTTACGCAGCGCGGCGTGATGCAACGCTACGCGTAAAAAGACAGTATAAGTAATAATAATCAGTAATTATGTCCCCACTAGAATGCAACAAATGCCTCGTTTATAACGAGTTTTAATATTTTTGTCTCGTCGCTCAGGCCGGACACGGCATCAACAGTATGTAAGGGACATAACATTTCCGTCACAACATACCCTTGAGGTATCGTCCAATTCCAGACGCACTGGATAGCTGCCACTCACAGGCACACCCCTACCTCACTTTTTTTAGAACAATTACTTTGTAAAAATCGACATCTTGTTCAGAAAGGCTGGGCTAGAGGTGAAACAATAATGTACATGTGTGGAAATAATGTGTTTTTTTTTTAAAACGCTTAAACCGCATAAACACATTTCATTACAACCAAATACACAACATACTGTTCTTTTTAGCAACATCATATGACCCCTTTTAACTTCATTTGGACCATTCAGTGGTAATGTTTTGTTTATTTAATTTCTTTTTCTGAATTAATTTTGTTAATTTTAGGTAATAACTGGTTTTCAGGTTATCGGCATCAGTGTGGAAAAGTCTAAAAGAAATCACCAACTGCAAGACACCATCCCCCAGCACTGTGGAGAATCAACACCTGGCAGACGATCTGAACGAGTTCTACTGCAGGTTTGAAAAAACACCCCACACCTGCTCTGAACACCTCTCCACACAACCATTCGCACCTCCAGCAACCCCCTTTTCCCCACACCTGCAATTCAGATCAGAGTAGAGGTGCGCCAGGTCTTCCGGAAGCTGAAAAGGAGAAAAGCACCAGGCCCAGATTGTGTTTCACCAGTCTTTCTGAAATCCTGTGCTGACCAGCTGGTCCCCATCTTCACACAGATCTTCAACATATCACTGGAGCTGTGCGAAGTCCCTTCATGCTTCAAACTCTCCACCATCATCCCCGTCCCAAAGAAACCCAAAATTACTGGACTTAATGACTACAGACCTGTGGCTCTAAGTCTGTGGTCATGAAGTCTTTTGAAAACTGGTGCTGGCCCACCTGAAGGATTTTACTGGACCCTTGCTGGATCCTCTTTAGTTTGCCTACAGAGCAAACAGGTCTTTGGACGATGCAGTAAACATGGGACTGCTTTGTGTTCTGCAACATCTAGACAGACTAGGGTCTTATGTGAGGATCCTGTTTGTGGATTTCAGCTCGGCCTTTAACACTATCATCCAAAACCTCCTCCTGCCCAAACTATCTCAGCTCCCCGTGCCCACCTCCGTCTGTCAGTGGAACAACAGCTTCCTGACAGACAGACAGCAACTAGTGAGGCTGGGAAAATACACATCCATCCAGCAGCTCCACACCAACCCCGTAACGATCATGCCCTTGTAGTCTTCCCAGGGTTGTGTTTCTCCCTCATCTCACTCTCCCCCTCCGCCTCCTCCCCTCTCCTCATCTTTCTCCCCCTCTCCCTCCCGGCAGCTCCTCTCCAGTCTCTTACTCTCGTCTCACATGGCTCTTCTCTCCTCTCCCATGTACACACCCAATACTCGGAACTAGCACCCTTGGCTCTATCAAATAAACCACCCCTCTGTCAGCTCCTGAAGTTTGCAGACGACACCACACTCATCATCGGGCCTCATTCAGGACGGTGACGAGTCTGCTTACAGACAGGAGGTTAAAGACCTGGCTGTCTGGTGCAGTCTCAACAACCTGGCGCTCAACACGCTAAAAACTGTGGAGATGACCGTGGACTTCAGGAGAAACCCCTCTGCACTCCCCCCACTCACCATCATGGACAGCACTGTGACTGCAGTGGAGTCATTCAGGTTCCTGGGCACCACAAGCTCTCAGGACCTGAAGTGGGACACTCACACATAGACTCCATTGTTAAACAGGCCCAGCAGAGGTTGTACTTCCTTCGCCAGCTGAGTAAGTTCAACCTGCCACAGGAGCTGCTGAAACAGTTCTTCTCTGCCATTATTGAATCTGTCCTCTGCACTTTAATAACTGTCTGGTTCAGCTCAGCTAGACTACAGAAGACTCAGAAGACTACAGAGGGTAGTCTGGATTGCTGAGCGAATCACTGGTACAACCCTCCCTTCTCTCCAAGAACTGTACTCATCCAGAGTGAGCAAAAGGGCTGGCAGAATCACTCTGGACCCCTCACATCCAGCACACTCCCTCTTTGAACTGTTGCCATCTGGTCGGCGCTACAGAGCTCTGAGCACCAGAATGGCCAGACACAGGAACAGATTCTTCCTTCAGGCAATACATCTCATGAACATTTGACAATAACTGTGGAACACACACTATTTATTCACTCATACACTTATTTATCTAACACTCATACTCAGTCTACATTTCAATTTGCACATAATATACCTGTACATACAACTGTCTATTGTTATATACCTGTACATACAATTGTCGATTTGTATATTTTTATTCCTTAGTTACTTGTTCTATTTTTCATTATCTGTGTTTTTGTTCTGTCACTGTCATTCTGTTACACTGTGGAGCTTCTGTCATGAAAACAAATTCCTCGTATGTGTAAACATACCTGGCAATAAAACCTCATTTCATTCATTCATTCATTCATTCATTCATTCATTCATTTTATGATTCATCACAAATGTACGTAAGTTCAAATGTGTGGAGTCAGTAAGATTTTTTACAGATTTTTTGGCTGCTCCCTGCGTGAGCCAAAGTGAAAGCTATACTATAATATTTATAAAGCTTCTGTTATATTCCCTATGGTGTATGAGAGTGTCTGCGGTTACAAAATGCAGTGTAATGCTCTGTTTTTGCTAATACTGCTAATGCTAACATGAGTGATCTCCATTACATTTTTTCTGACTTCTCTACTGGAGCACGGTCCACTTGGGTGTGACGTCATTCCCAGCTCCGATATCCATTATCCGACTTCCGAAGTAAATCGAACGCAGCATTAATACCAAGTTTAAATAAAGCCTAAAAATGTTTAGCATCAAGGAAGGGAGTACAAATAAATAAAATCAGGTTTGCTTTAGGATTAAAGTGTTCTCATTAAATGTCCATTACCATTGCATTTTAATTAGCTCTTGAAGAAAAGATTAAATGTGCGATCGTGGAAAATTTGAGACAGAGAAACAGAGGTATAAACTAGGGAAGCATTTCAGCAAAGTTTATTGACTGACCAGATGAGACAGACACTGGCAATTTGGACCTACTGCATGTGTGCTTTACACAATGAAAACACACTTTCTCGCACTAATTATTTGCCCTTTGCCTTGGTAGAGAGGGGCTCAGGTTATGATCATTTTGTTATTTTTAAGTAATTGTTTCCAGTGTGCAAGTTCATGAACATTAAAGGGCTTGCCGTGTTTTTAATCTAGCAGATGAAGGTTTAACAGCAACGGCGATGTGCTCTAATGACAGAGGAGCCAATCATCAGCTCTCCTCACGCACACAGCAGAGCAAATAAATGGCCACTGGGCTGGGCTGCCTGCTCTCTCAAACTCTTGCTTCCTGCAGAGGCTTGTATGCAGCTGCATATGTGTGTGTGTGTGCGTGTGTGTGTGTACTTACAAAAGTGTCATTCGGTACAGTGCAGGTGAGGAGCAGGTATGTAGGACGGGGTGTGGTCCAGGCCAGTTGAGCAGGTCAAGCATGTGACCAGCGCCAGCAGGCAGAGGGTGTGGAGCAACCCGGAGAGATAAGCGGAAGGAGGGCCAATCGGGGGCCGATTTAGCTTCAGGTACAAAGTGTGCTTGCGGGAAGAGGAGGAGAACTAATATTTCACACACACATACACAAGCCTTCGGGCATTTTCCACTGTTTCACAAACAAAAATGGATAGAAACGAGTCAGGCTCTCATGTTCAGGTTAACTTTTTAGTTAATGTTTGTCAGTACAGCGGTACACTTAAACCATATTTCAAAGACAATATAAGTAATTATGAAATTAAATACAAAGATGTACTTACGTCCTACTTAAATGGGTAAAAAAAGCACTCTAAAGTTCGGCTAATTGCATTTAATATAAATTTAAACCATTACATTAATTAACATGCAATTAAATGTTCAAAAACATTACATTCAGTTTGCAGTACATTCTCTTAATATATTATTTCTGTAATAAGTACTTATTTTAAAGCAGGCTGAAGTGTATTTCTTTTACACAAGCATGACCTTTCACTAAACTTTAAAATCTCTGCCATTTTCTCAAACAAGCCTTTGCTCTTTTTAATAAATCTGTGTATTTGAATAGTTTTAAACACAAATTTACAGAAATTATCCAACAATACAGTAAATACAATACAACAAAACAACTTGTTGTTGCTGGGTCATTTCAGACAAGTATATCCACAGAGAATTACAAGCAGTCTTTTTTATTAAGTCGTTTTTAATCATATCACTGTATAATTTAACAGTTCCTATAAAGAAAATGAGCAAATGCTTTGCACTGTCACTGTTGTTTTACCACTTTATGAGCACATTTTATTGAAACTCACACTGTTCATGGACATTCAGAAAAGCTTGTCTGAGTTAGCAACAGTAACTAATAGGGTGGCGCTTAGGCTCAGTTGTTTGAGTAGAATTTTTTTATCATTTACATAAAGCTGAGCTATCAGAAATACAGTCAGTAATGGGCTATAGACAGCTACTAGGTGTCAAAAGGAGCTTGGTTTGTGTAGGAAATTTAAAGTAGTACAGCTCATCTCAAGGGCCCGGAGTTGGCTTGATAATGTGAGAGAAAGAGAGAGATGAAAAGATTCTCCACACACATCCTGATAATTAGAACCCTTCGAAAAAAAGGTTAAAATTTACAGAAGTAGATTACCTAAAAGACTTACCTAAGTTGAACAAGCCTCCAAAAGCACCGAGTTCTGGGCAACCGAGGCTCCGTGTGCACCCCTGGGAAATGGAGGGCCAATGCACTAATGCCATTTTCTGAGTGGGTAAGTGGCACACATTAGCGGGCCCTGTAGGAGCAGTACATTAGAATCTGCTGGTCATAAACATCCATTATTTCAATACTGAAGCTGAGTTTCTTATAAATGAAAGCCCATTTGAGAAGGAGAGATTTAGAGGGGGATCTTGCCCCCTTTTCCAGAGTTGTCTTGTCTCAGAGAGTTCCGGAATGTTGACCGAGCTGACCTGAATCATTTAGCATGATAAGTAATGGGCACCTGTGGCCATCCACGACATTCCAAGAAGACGGGACCACTGATATGATCAGTTACTCCAAATACTGATTTCTGGGGCTGAGCACAGAAATCAGAATGTGCACACACACACACACACACACATAAATTCAAACCAAATATAATTATACAGGGACAAAACACACACAAACACATTAAGCGATTGTTCACAGGTCAAAGTGAACTATTTTGTCATTGTTTTCTCATACCCAAAAAGCATTTTTTGTAAAAAAAAAAAAAAAAAAAAATAAGTAAAAAAAAGTAAAAAATGCTAACATAAATACCACAGTAAAAACCTATGGTAACTGTAAGTTACCTAAAAACGTATATGGCGAAAAATTTTAAAGGGTTTAACATTGCATTAAGTACTGTAAAATGTTTGGTTTTTTTAAGTAAAAACAATGAATTACCATATAATTGAGATATATTTATTTAAAAAAAATACCATTTATTTAATTTTTTTTATTTAAAAATGCCATTTATGGTACTTTTGTATTTTATTTCATCAAACATTATCACCATATTTTACACAGTGATTTTCTTGCAATCAAAGCGGCTGGATTTGTTTTACTCTAAATTTAGTGGGATATTTTTACAGTGTGTCTTTTCAAACCTCTATGACTTTTTTTCTTTTGTGAAAATTTTTTTAAGAATGTTTCAACTGTTTTGGTTCATTCAGTGTATGTCAATAGGGACCTAAACAACAACAACAACATTCTTTTCAAAACTCTTTTCACTATTTTTCAAAGAAGAAATAAAGTCATACAGGTTTCGAACTATCACTTTCAAACTATCACTTTAAGCAGAGTTGAAACACTCCGGGGACATCCAAACTTTGGTGTGTTGTTTGTTTGTTTGTTTGTTTGTTTGTTTGTTTGTTTGTGTATGTTCAATTACAGGCTGTAGGAGAGGATCTTCACAGAAATAAATATCTCTCACCTGTCAGAGCGTGATCTCTAGTTGGTCACTGGCTGCCTGACCTTGGCCATGTCATCGCTGTTCAAACACACACACACACACACACACACACAATGGGCACCATGCTGGAGATACCACAACTAATGGGCCCCCACCGTTCCGGCAGAGGCAGGAAATGAAAATGTTGATGAAGAAGTTATCGATTGCTCAAATTAATTCGGCCCTGATGGCCCAATAGTCACACTGTGTGTGTAAACAGAAAATCCCTCACACAGGAGGGCGAGACAAAGACAGAGAGCAAACCTCATCCACTCACTTCATAAACTGAAGTCTACAGAGTCAAGTTTCAGACATTAAGATTCAATGTATTGTTTAGTCATTACCAGACAGGTTACTGTAAGGGCTTTTCACTTGAAGTTCACATGTCAGTATGAGGATGGTGGAACAGTTAGAGGAAGTGAGGTAAGCAGCTGTTTATGATGACTTGTGATGGACAGGATCATATGAATGGGACCAGACTTTATTAGGAACTGAGTATATAATCTTGCATTTGACCTGTATGTTTACAGATATTGTGTGCTGGCAAATAGCCATAAAGATTTTTTTGTACACTACCACCCAAAAATTTGAGAAAGGTCATTTGTGATCACCAAGGCTGAATTATTTTTATCAAAAATAAAGTAAAAACGTAGCATTATGAAATTGTATTACAATTTAAAATAACTGATTGAATTATTATTTTTATTTTTTATTTTATTTTGTTAATTGCGATAAAAAAATGTTTCAGGATTATTAGAAGTTCAAAAGAACTGTTTTCTGTAATTTATGATCAATTAAATGCATCCTTGATCATAAAAGTTTCTTTAAAATGTTCTTTAAAATCTTAATGACTCTAAACGTTTGAACAGCAGTGTATATTTAACCTCCAAAAGCAGATAACCTAACCACACATTTTTTTACTTGTTTTATCATTAAAAAAATTTTTAAAAAAGAGAACAACAGAAAAAAGGTTGCTCCAGAAGGACTGTCACTGTTATAAGAATACTTTAAATCACTTTGAATAAAATAATCACCATATGACAGCTTATTTACTTTTCTTTCTTTCTTTTTTTTACAAAATATTAATCTTTGCATGATATAGGCTATCTTATCACAACAGATAATTTTGACAACAGATATAAAATAAACACTGATGTATGTTTTTATCCACATTTTTAAAGATTCATGTTTTTACATTTGTGATGACAAGCAAACATGCTCAGTGAGGCTGAAGGGGGAAGCCATGCTGCAACAGTGGCCAATCTCAGCGCAGGACTGCATGACCCTCCTCTTGGATTCAGATATGCAAGACACTTCCTTTCTAGTGGGCCGCCCCAACAAAGGTGCTCAGTCATGTGAAACTTAATCTGTAGCCTTGCCATGCTGACCTTTCACCTCTTCCGTTTTAAGACTGGGAGAAAGAGCAAGAGCTGTGCTTAGACAGAAGGAAACAGCATGGAGAAAATGCAGGGAGACCATGCAGTTGTAAAATGAAGATGGAATGGCCTTTTGAAATTGCTTACAACACATGAAAAATGTTCACTGTATTCCTGACGCATTTCTCTGTGTGCTTGTTCACGCCTGTGTGTGCATGTGTGTGACTCTGGAAATACAAACGTGAGCGAGTGTCAAAACAGTCTTAAGCGGTAGACAGAGTGTGCTAGGGTCACTTTAACATAAAACAGTAGGACCACTAGACAAAACACAGTCTCAAATCTGGCCACACTGTTCTTCTCTGGCCCATATTATTAGACCACAAATAATCAAACAAGATGGTATTTGATGTGCTTTTCTAAATTTACTGATCAGACATTTTTTCTTTCAAAGTCACCTTGAAATCAAAATTGACAATTCAAATTTTTTATGGAATATTGCAGTGTTTATTGTGCTGAGATTTTAGCACTTCCAGTTCCCATGCTTCTAAAGTCAACAGGTTTCCTGAACAGATTGTTGGTTAAATGCCTGAAATAAGGTCTGTGAAAATATCAAGCTCAAGATATTTTCATGTTTTATTCAACAACATAAAACATCAGTAATACCCCTTTGTGATTTTTAAAGCTTTTAATTTTCTTGGGATAGTGGTTCCCAGATAGCACATGTACGTCTGCTAGATGTCCGTTAAAGATCGCTTCATCTGGAAAGCATCTGCTGTGTACAAACATCTGATAAACATCTTTAAGATGTCAGTTTTACATACATTCTAAATCATAAACATCTTAAAGACATTTTCAAAACGTCTATTTGACATCTGATAGGAAACGTCCTATAGATGTATTGCTGATGAGCAAACACTCTAAAAATTGTAAATGCAGACGTCAGATAGACGTCTCCGTCATGTATGTGTGCTGTCAGGGCTGTTGGGAATATTAAACGTCATCACACTGAACAGGTAAATTCATACTTACTAGCCTGCTTTTACAGCCTTATGAACAAAACAAGTAAGAACCATACATTTTTGTAGGTCATAGAGCTTATTTTTCTTCAATTATCCAACTAGGAATCAGGGTGATGCTAATTTCTGGGTTGGCCTAGAAAAACACGACATCACTGCAGCACTCTATTAGAGAACAATGGCAATCAAATCAAAACCGATGGACAAAATCTTTTTTTTTTCAAAATCAAAGTTGTTTCATTTGGATATACATCACAAAAGGGAAAAAGACAATCATATCCTCCATTTTATGACAACTTTAACACTCACATGTACAGTAGTTAAATCTTTTTTTAGCATAATAGATTATTAGCATTTATCTATATAGCTACATTTACATTAGGCTTTGTTTGCAAAAAAATTATATCAATGACTATTGGTGAAACACTTGACTGGGTAAAGAAGGAGAAAGTAATCCATGTATACAGACAAACATGAAAAAAATAAAACAAAAAAAAATGGCTGCAGTTTTCCCCTGAAATTGTGAAGTGTGAAAAATGTGAACATGGTTTTGGACTCCGTTTATACCTTTATTTAGTGCTGACCACTTTTAATCGCCTGAGCTCAGTTAATACCAGTTGTAAGCAATGCCTCCTTTTCACACCTCTCCTCCCCTCTAAAGCCCTTTACCAGTCATTAGAAACTGTCCTGAAAAAATCTCTGTGGTTCAACTTCAGCTGTCCTCTATGATTACCTCATTTTTTTCCCGTCTCTTTCGTAGCGAAGGTGACCCAGACTGTTCATCTCTGCAGCTGCAATTAACCCAGGTCACTCTGCACAGCTCCCAGAGTTGAGCAGGAACGAGACGTGTTAACAGCAAGCACGGACAGGCTTTTTTTTCTCCAGCAGATTAGCTCCAGTCTACCTGGACATACTGCCTTGCTCTCAACATCAGGCTACGTTGGGATTAAGGCCTGCACCAGATGCCCTGAGGAGAGGAGAAGAGCGTCAAAGTTGTATATGTGGATGTGGATGTGAGAGAAACTACAGACTGTCACCACAGACAAGCACTCGGATACTGGAAAACAGATTAATGGCCAGTTCAGGGGCATAGCCATCATTTCAGAAGTGAGGAGGACAGAAAAGTTATATATATACAGTGGGGCAAAAAAGTATTTAGTCAGCCACCAATTGTGCAAGTTCTCCCACTTAAAAAGATGAGAGAGGCCTATAATTTTCATCATAGGTATACCTCAACTATGAGAGACAAAATGAGAAAAAAAAATCCAGAAAACACATTGTAGGATTTAAAGAATTACTTGGTAAATTCCTCGGTAAAATAAGTATTTGGTCACCTACAAAAAGCAAGATTTCTGGCTCTCACAGACCTGTAACTTCTTCTTTACGAGGCTCCTCTGTCCTCCACTGGTTACCTGTATTAATGGCATCTGTTTGAACTCGTTATCAGTATAAAAGACACCTGTCCACAACCTCAAACAGTCACACTCCAAACTCCCCCATGGCCAAGACCAAAGAGCTGTCAAAGGACACCAGAAACAAAATTGTAGACCTGCACCAGGCTGGGAAAGACTGAATCTGCAATAGGTAAGCAACTTGGTGTGAAGAAATCAACTGTGGGAGCAATTATTGGAAAATGGAAGACATACAAGACCACTTATAATCTCCCTCGATCTGGGGCTCCACGCAAGAGCTCACCCCGTGGGGTCAAAATGATCACAAGAACTGTGAGCAAAAATCCCAGAACCACACGGGGGGGACCTAGTGAATGACCTCCAGAGAGCTGGGACCAAAGTAACAAAAACTACCGTCAGTAACACACTGCGCCGCCAGGGACTAAAATCATGCAGTGCCAGACGTGCCCCCCTGCTTAAGCCAGTACATGTCCAGGCCCATCGGAGTGCTAGAAGCATTGGATGATAATATCAAAATATGAAACCAAAATATAACTTTTTGGTTAAAAACTCAACTTGTCGTGTTTGGAGGCGAAAGAATGCTGAGTTGCATCCAAAGAACACCATACATACTGTGAAGCATGGGGGTGGAAACATCATGCTTGTTTGGGGCTGTTTTTCTGCAAAGGGACCAGGACGACGGATCCGTGTAAACGAAAGAATGAATGAGGCCATGTATCGTGAGATTTTGAGTGAAAACCTCCTCCATCAGCAAGGGCATTGAAGATGAAAATGTGGCTGGGTCTTTCAGCATGACAATGATCCCAAACACACGCCCGGGCAACGAAGGAGTGGCTTCAAAAGAAGCATTTCAAGGTCCTGGAGTGGCCTAGCCAGTCTCCAGATCTCAAACCCATAGAAAATCATTGGAGGGAGTTGAAAATCCGTGTTGCCCAGCGACAGCCCAAAACATTACTGCTCTAGAGGAGATCAGCATGGAGGAATGGGCCAAAATACCAGAAACAGTGTGTGAAAACCTTGTGAAGACTTACAGAAAACGTTTTGACCTCTGTCATTGCCAACAAAGCGTATATAACAAAGTATGAGATGAAATTTTGTTATTGACCAAAAACTTATTTTCCACCATAATTTGCAAAAAAAAATTCTTTAAAAATTCTACAATGTGATTTTATGGAATTTTTTTTCTCATTTTGTCTCTAATATTTGAGGTATACCTATGATGAAAATTAAAGGCCCTCTCATCGTTTTAAGTGGGAGAACTTGCACAATTGTGGCTGACTAAATACTTTTTTGCCACACTGTATATATATATATATATATAAAAAAAAAATATATAGATATATATCATATATTATATATATATATATAACATTACAATATAATATTTCTGTAATCTATATAACTTACCAGTCAACAGTTTTTGAACAGTAATATTTTTAATGTTTTTTTCTTATAAGAATTCTCTTCTGCTCACCAAGCCGGCATTTATTTGATCCAAAGTAACAGCAAAAGCAGTAATGTTGTTAAATATTTTACTATTTAAAATAACTGCTTTCTATTTGCATATATTTTAAAATGCGTGATCCAAAGCGAATTTCGCTCATTACTCCAGTCTTCAGTGTTACATGATCATTTTAATATGCTGATTTGCTGCACAAGAAACTTGTTTTAATTATTATTATGATTATTAATGTTTTTGAGCAGCAAATCAGAAAATCAGAATGATTTCTGAAGGATAGTGAGACTGGAGTAATGATGCAAAAATTTTAGCTTTGAACTCACTATAAATTATATTTTAAATTATATTGAAATAGAAAACAGTTATTTGAAATATATTTCAAAATTGTACTGTTTTGCTGTACTCTGGATCAAATAAACTTCTTTTAAAAAACAGAAAAACCATCGTACTGTTCAAAAACTTTTTGATGGTGGTGTAGCTATCGTCAACTTTAATTTTTATCTCATTTCTAGCTTTTAATTGGCTTAGAAATCAGATAACTGCTGGACAATAACCAATAATAATGATTTGCTTATATACTACAAACACTTTTTTTATCACATAATAAGGCAGAATAGTTTAAATACTGTAATAAACGTTATGTCAGTTAGCACTGCATTGTTCACATACTTTATTACCTGGAGATGACTTGAAAAAAAACAATAAACAATATATTGTCGCAATCATATGTTTAAAGTCTTCATGTTTCCAAACGCTTCTGTTTTTCTGAAAACAACTGTTTTCATACAGCCATAGCTGAATGCTTTTGTCCATATTAGGAATTTCCTTGTACGACTTTCTGCGCGAGAGCCCCTCCGGCTTCGAGTATGAATGAAACACACACTGCACAGAGTGTTTAGCGCTCCGCGATGTTCATCTCGCCTTATTCTGGGTCCGAATAAAACATCAGATCATGCACAGACTATCCTGTCTCTTTGAATTTAAATCTATATTTATTCACACCGGCTCTTGAAAACCTCAATGTGAACACACTTGCCCGAAAAAGTGCGGGGGACGAATTTACCTGATATTAAAAGTGGGGGGGACACGTCCCCCGCATCCCCCGCGTAATCTACGCCCCTGGGCCAGTTAATCTAGATACAACTACAGTGCACACACTTATAAACCAGAAATGTTTTTTCCTTAGGGAGTGAGCTTGACTCTCTGACCTTTACACTCCAGACCATCCACACACACACATACTTCCCCTCAGTACACACAGTCTTAACTTTATCTTGGTTGTCCACACCTTGCATTCCAAGTCTCTAGTCTATCTATAGACTTTAGCCTTCCCAGCTCAGCAAACAGCCAGGGTGAGAACAAGGCCAGCCATTAGTCCAACATGACCCATGGGTGCTAAAAGAGGACAAGAGAGAGAGGCATACACATACACACACACACAGGAAGACACTGATAGATTTGTGGTAATGACACACTCACTCTGTTGACCATGCAAGGGCAGGGGACTTGGATAAGTCACCAAACACTAAACTGCAGCATCTTATGTCTGAGGTTCAAGGGTTGAGGTGTGTGTGTGTTTGTGACCATAGCGTGTTCTTTTATTGCTTTGTCCAGGACCACAGGAAATCTGTGTCCATGGATTTCCAGAAAACTGGAAACACCTATTATTCAAAAAGTTTTACAGCCACTAGATGTAAAGCATTTGTTTGTTTAATACATTATTATTTTGTATAATAAAATAAATATATGTGGGAAGCAAGTTACCAATGGTGAAATAAATGAATTTTCATAATGATAATAATATTAATAATTATGATTTTAATCAGTATTTTGTCTTGTTGTTCAATAAAAATGTTAACATTTATTTATTCATTCATTCATTCAGTTTTAATATCTTATGCAGTTTTGCTTCTCAAGTAAATGTATATCTACATATAATCAAAAGTCATTAAAACTGATTTTTGCTCCTCTACCTATAAAAGTATAGTACTCTCAGTAGATTAACACATTTTACTATATTTAATTCCATTTCGCATAAATCCATAGATTTTTCCCAAAAAAAATCAGCACAGAAAATGTGGGAAAAGTCTGCACTCGTTTTGTTCAAGCAGATGGCTAACCTGTTGGCCTCTTTGAAAATAGTATGCGACTCAGGTTTTATTGGGCTAAGTGACAATTTAATAAAAGTCATTTCTCATTCGTCTTTTAAATATGTGAACCTATAATGTTCATTAATTCTCACTGAAGGTATTCGACTGTATATACAGTGTGTTCTAAAAATGACACGTCTCTCCAGTGCCTCACACTACTGGCGAGAAAAAGAGAGAGAGAGACGGAGAGATGAGGAGAGAGAGAGAGAGAGAGAGTCCATATGTGACATACTTACGGACCATTCGAGTGGCATGGCTTCTCAGAATTCAACACGCCTCATCCAAACAGGCTGTTATCTCCAAACAGGGCTCAATGTGGGCTGTGGGCTCTGTTTATTCAAACCTAAAGGGCATTGCAATCTCCACAACAAAGTGTTCACCTGGGATCAATCAGTTAGCTTATTAAAGCACTAACATATTCAAATAATGCTGCTGTTTGTTTGTGTTGTGTGTGTGTGTGTGTGTGTGTGTGTATTTTTCTCCCCTGCACTTATTTGTGATTAATTAGCCTCACAAATCTAATCATAGAACACACATGGTTGCTCCTAACTATCTATCTGTTGTCCTGTGCTTGAGGGGGAAAACAACAATGAAGAGACTGATTCCACCTTTAATGAGATTGGAGTCAGCATACAAGTTCTTGTGGCATTGCTCGACCCCCATTCAGCAAGCAGGTGTCCATTTCTAATGACTCCAGGAGCCTGACAGCCTGCCGTTAAAGAAAGTGAGACACAGAGTGCGAGAGAGAGAGAGAGTGAGGAATGAGGATAAAATGACACTTGACCAATTGACCCCACAAACCTTTGGGCAGGCCTGTCAGGGTCAAAGGTTAAGCTTGGTGTGACGTCTGAGCGCTAATCTAGTCCTCATAACCTCTTAACCAAACCCATTTGACCAAGGGTAAAGAATCATCTCTAATCTTTCGTGTCCCCTTGAGATCAAATTGGTGTGGAGGTTGTATCTGTGTGTAAATTGCCATGTGAGGCTGTTCTGTAAGAGAGTGAGAGTATAGTTTACGTTCAGATGATGTGCAGTAAATCTAAGCTTGGTTAACTGCCACATACTTTGAGAGTGGGTGTGAGGTGGTCATTGTCCATTAAGGTGCACTTTGTGCCCACTCACCTCACACCATATAATTAATAGAGCAAAGCCAAGCTGGAGTAAGCTAGTTCAACACACAAGAAAGGCATTCGTGTCTAGCAGTACCGCAAACTCTCAAACCAACTATAAAGTTGACAACGTGTAACGTTTAAACAACTGAGTCAACCTCTGTTTAGACAGCGGTACAGTCCGCTTGGCAACCCCATGCTGAACAGTCCAGAGCAGAATGTCTGCCAGTGGGCCATAAACACAAAGAACTTTTGATCAGGAGACCAATTTGCACGGCCAAGTCCACACAGACACAAAACTAAAACAAACCATGCAGACTCACATTTTCCAAGTCGCTGGAGAATACTGAACTACAAAACACTGGGGAAAGGGAAAAAGAAGAATATTTGGGGATTAGATTTTTATAACAGTGAGAACACAATATTTTTCCTGAAAGATGCTGATCTTGTTGTGTTTTGTTATCTGTTTACATATTGATGTATTAGTTGCTAGTTTGATTTTTGACAGGCCATGACAGGAATAGTTGATCCAAAAATGAAATTTCTTGAAAATGTACTCACCCTCATGTTGAAACAAACCTCTATGACTTACTCTATTTCATGAAGCACAAAAGGAAAGGTTTAGTTGAATGTCCAAGCTACTTGCTTCCATACAATGAAAAGTGCAAGGAGCACTTCAAAAAAGAAAAAAGGGGCATCATGAAAGTAGTCCATACAACTTTTACACTAAATGAAAAATGTTCAGAAATTATGTACTTGTGTAACTTGTGTAAAAAAAAAAATAATAATAAAAAAACCCTGATTGAAATTTGTTTTATTCAATGAAAATCTTACCTTGAAAATACAAGCCATGGTCACCATTCACTTCCATTGTATGGAAAAGAGCAGCTTGGGCATTCTGACTAACATCTCCTTTTCTGTTCCACATAAGAAAGAAAGTCGAAATGATGACAGAATTATCATAAATACAGTATTAAAGTCTGAAAAAAAAAATGAGGGGATTTCAGTGCATGGGTTTATGAAAGCACTCGTTTTTCAGGCATGGAGAGAAATGTCAGTGATTTGTTTTATTTGCCTGTAGTGTAGCATTGTTTGAGTAGAGTGACATGTTGTCTTCAAGAGCCAGATGAATAAAATGGGAATGATTGGGTAGGGAGGGGTTGAAGTTTTGCGTCTTTCCCACCTGCCAAAACACAATAGACCTCTCTAAACACAAGTGGCTATTTCTTTCTTGTGTTTGAAGAGGAATCTTAAAGAAACAGACAAAGAAGAAAATTTGAGTGTGCATCATTATAAACAACACTCAGTTTGTGGTCAAGGTTTTATTCTGCTACAAAAATTTCTGTTCATTTTGCTAATGCTGAACTGGTGAATGTAGGCAACGTTTTTGTCACATATAAAAGAGATATACAAAATAAAGGCCGTTTCAGGAGTGATGCTCCATCTACATTTGTGGTAAAGCTGCTAAGCTGTTTTTCTGACCTATAGAACAGGTAAAGTAACACTTTTCAAAGTCACTTGGTCACATGACCACAGAGATTTTTAGAGCAGCCTGAAGGCCCTCCTACAACCATGGGCTAAACACACCATTGCTGAACCACACGAACACACAGTAGCGGGCAAAGGAACAGGGGGAGGGGAAAGGTGCCATGAGTCCAGAGCTGCTCAGGACGACCGTCCTAATTATTTGACATGCATACACCCAGCGGAGTTCAAGCAAATGAGAGTTAAACACCATCATGGCTTTAGTATGATACTCTGAGCTGTTTAAATGTGTGTGTCAAGTGTCCTCGACAAAAAATAAATAAATAAAAGACAAAAATGCAGAGAGAAATCTTTGCCACCAGACACAGGTATATACATTCTTTCTTTTTTTTTATTAATTGTTTTCAATAAAGGGACAAAATTGGTTGGTGAACAGGATAATGTAGACAACTGCCAGAAAACAGAGACAGTGGTTTCTCCAATAAAACTCAACATAGACCAGAAACAAAAACAACAAAAAAGCAAGTCTGTCAATGACCTTTGGTCATTCTTTTCTTAAAAAAAAAAAATGAAAACAAACGAACAATAAAGGATCCATTCTATGTCTCCGTTTTGAACGGAGTATTTAAGCAATAATAAATAGTGACTCCCATTGAAAAAGATAAAGTTCAAGTTCAAGTTACAACAAACAGCTCTCATAACAGGAATAGAAAAGGCTGATAACAAAATATTCCGCATTGCCTTTTACAAAAGAGTATGAACTTAAGTGGGCTGCTCCTTTAGTTCCATTTCATTTTTAAATATGCTTTGCATATGAAAGTCGTCCCAATCTAAATATAAAGCACCATTTAATATTTGGCAATGAAAAAAAAAACACCTGCAAAACATTGATTATTTGAATTCATTTATTTGAATGATTTTTTTGTTTGTTTGTTTATTTACTTGTAATTTACTGCATATGACGCTTTTTTTCAAGATGCTTGGAATGTATTCAGGTGAGATAGGTGAAAAGACAGAAGCACACTACAGAACAACCCAACATTAGCTTGCTGTACTGCATACAGAATGGCAGCAGAGGAGATTTTTAAAAAGAAGAACAGAAAAAAAGATATGTACAACCACCTGTTTTAGCTAGTGTGGACATTCTCAAAAGACTCCTCGGGGAAACCATTGAATGGCCTCCATTGTACAATGCCACATACTTTAATTTTTTTATTAAATTTTTTTTTTCCATTTTCTTTTTTTAAACATACAAATAATTTGCACTATATTATCCTGCCAAATTAAAAAAATATACCGTGGCAGCTTGTTGTTTTTTTTCACTACCAAAAAAGGTACAATAATACCTTTTGAGAGAACAAGCAACAGTTAAAAATACAAGCCTCAATATAAATACTGTAGTACCTACACTAGGTGAACATTTAATTCAAATACCATTCTAGAAATACAGAAGAAAGTAGACCATAAATGTGTTTTAGCATAGGAACTGACATGATGTGCATTTTCCTATATTTAAGTTTCTCTATTATATATTTTATATATAATCTTAAACCTTTCCCCAATGCAAGTTTGACCTGAAGAGCTGTGAAGAGCCAAGATGAAAAAAGAAGAAAGAAAAAGCAGAAAAAAATCACAGATTTTTCCCATTTTATATATATTGTGATCAAGTCTTGAACACCACCAAGACAAAGAGGAAAAGAAATACAACAAACTTAAATACAGTTTCCCCAAAGGTAATGAAATTTTACTTTTTTAAAAAGTCATTTTATTTTCATACTTAAAAAAAGATTTGTACAAAAAAAGTTCTTGCAGTGAAAGCAGCAAGTTTCAATTGTCCGTACTTTGTCAAGCACTGTGTGCTTTGACACAATAATATTATATCAGAGTTGGGCTTTATCTTCATGAGATGAGAGGAGGAGTTGGCTTTTTTACATTAAATAATGACACCATGTTTGATTCATTAGGAAGTTTTCCCTCTCGTGAATACCTGTAAACTGGGAAACTTTAACAGTGCACTTCGTTGTTCAACAAGCAAGCAATCTTAATTTATGTTCAACTACTATACCTCCAATTAGCATGTCTAATATAAAAAGAAGGGCAGAGTGGCAAGTGCCGTCTAAACACCAAAAAAAACGTTGTCTAAATTCATCAATGTCATAATGCAACAATGAAAAAGAGTCTCCTTTGAATGTCAACTTATACCACACTATTTGTGAAACTCATATAAAACAAAGGAAAAAAAGTGACGCGTATGGTTTTCCCTCTCTCTGTCTCTCTCTCGCTCAGTTGGTCTTTCAGGTTCATTTAGTCTTTTAGGGAGCTCAGACATAGGCAATAATAAAGAAATAAGATTTTGACTCAGACCTGTAGGCAATTCATGGTTAATCATCTCTGACAGCTGCAAATATTTCAATGCTTTCTTAATAACCAATTCTTAAGTGTACATTACATTAGTTTGCTCCAAATGCCCTCAGGTGTTCCTTCGCCATGGATGTTCACACTAACAATGGTCATCAAAGAAACATCAAAATGTTGTGCTACTGAAAAGAAGACTTGAACAAACACAGAAAAGTCAAATGCTTGTGGACTGAAAACTGGTACCGCCAAGTACAGTACCTTCAGATAGACAAAGTAAACAAGGCTAAATCCCACACCATATACTGCATGTGCTATGCCCAGGACATAAACCACAATGGAGGGATGCGTTTTACATAGGTACCTAATGATGATTAACTAGAAATGTCCTTAGCTTTTTGATTATTACTATTTCTCTCTAAAGTCAATGTTGACTATAGCAGTCAGGTACTTGATGCAAGAACCTTCTGAGGACCCAATCGATCCTTATGTAGTATCTAGCTGAGACTCCAGAATAACAGCAGATGAGATTAACCAATGCAATTTCAAGATATCCAAGGCACTCTTTTTGTTTGTTTTACCAAATGATAGTACAAATTCAAATCTTAATGCTGTTTCCTTTTTAAGAAATTCAAAAGCTGTCATTACTTTTATTCTGTAATAGGGGTCAATTAGTATTTTAACCCTATATGGACAGAACATCTTTTTGAAAGATTAGTTTAAGTGCGATATATCCAGCCCGTCCAAAGAGGATTAAGCGATAGCCTGTAGTCCTCCATGTTACAACACAAAACTGTACATGATATGTATTACAGAATGTATGCAGCATGGTTGTTTTTTCTTTTCTATTTCTTTGATCTTAAAAAAGAAAAATAAAGAAAAAAACATTTATAAAATAATGAACGATAAAACAGCAACACATTTACTAAACAACTAACCAACCAGGGACAATTTATTTTTAAAAATTAGCCAAAATATATCATGCATGCTGTCAAATTTTCCAAAATGGTAAAGAAAGAAGAAAAAGTACACAACATGTAAATTATTGCACAAGAGAAAGGCTCCAAGTTTGCGTCAATGCAATAGTATTGCCCCGATACAGATCATGCATTCAACGGTAAATGAAAAGGGTGTGCTGGTGGTGCCAAGCACGTTGTCTTAGCCGCCACTGGACTAGCGAAACAGGGAAATCTACAAGGATGAGGGTGGGAGTGGGGAGTTATTCGCTGTTAACAGGCAAGTGAGCTACCACACTCCACCGCTACTCAGTTTTAATTTCGTTGTCCAATGCAAGGTCACTGTGCCATTTTTTCATGTGTTTCTCAAGGGTGCTGTACACACTAAAAGGCATATGACAGATTTCACATTTGTAAACGTCCTTGCCCACTTGCCCGTGCGTTTTCATGTGCCGTGTTAGCTTGCTGCTCTGAGCGCAGGCATAATTGCAGAGCGCACACTTATAAGGCCTCTCACCCGTGTGGCTGCGCCGGTGCACTGTCAGATTGCTGCAGTTTTTGAATATTTTGCCACAGTACTCGCAGGTGTCACTGCGTCGGCCATCTTTTGAGCTGGGCCGACCAGGACCCCCAAGGTGTGGCGTGCTGCCGCCACTACCAGTTCCGCTGCGGCCCGAGACGCCATCCAGGTCCCCTGGTGGCGTAGAGAAGCGCAGGCTTCCATTCTCTGAGGAGTGCTCTGAAGACGAGGCGAAAGGCGATTGTCTGGAGTCCCCGAAATTCAGAAAGGGGTCCTTCAGCTGCCGAGAGGCAGCATAGCCAGCCAACCACTGGGAATAGACATTCTCAGTATTGGGGATTGTAGAGGTGGAGAGGTCAAAGTCCTTCTCCAGCTTGATTCGTTTGGAGAAAGGACTACGTGAGCTGGGACTGCCCAGTAGGAGTTTCTTGGACAAACCAACAGAGGCAGACTCACTGGGGGATGAGCCTCGACCATTGATAGCTGAGCCACAGCCCTCATCCACTCTGTCTGATTCCAGAGCCGAGTCCTCATCACACATGTCCCTATGTGCATCATTGTCAGAGTTTAGGGCTCCTCGCTTGTGTTGATGAAATGCCTCACTGTAGTGCTGCATGCTGGCTGCCAAGCCCATGCCCTGCATAACCTCAGGCAGTGAACGTGGGATCCCGTCCTCACCCCCACCCAGACGTCTGCCATTGTTCTCGTGGTGCCGTGCAGCCTCGAGGTTGAGGCTGAAGTGTTAGTTGTTTCTACCTTCCTCTCTCTCCAGCTCCTCCTCCTCTCCTTCCTCCTCTTCCTCTTCCTCCTCTTCTTCCTCCTCTTCCTCCTGTTCCTCTTCCTCTTCTTCCTCTCCATTCTCTGGAATCAGACGGTTGTTTTTACTTTTGAATTTGGCTACCACGGACTTGAGGGCATTACTGGCACTACCCACTAAATCGCTGGTTCCAGGCTCAGGGGAGCTGGCTGTGGACAAGCCATCGTCGGACTTGACCGTCATGGGCGATGACTTGTTCATGTGTGTCTTCATGTGCCGCTTCAGCTTGCTGGCCTGCGTACAGGCATGGTCGCACTGGTGGCACTTGTAGGGTTTCTCACCCGTGTGACTGCGTCGATGCACAACTAAATTACTCTGGAACTTGAAGGTCTTCCCACAGAACTCACAAGACTTGCTCTTCATGGGCGTGTTGGACTGTTGTGTAAGAGGGGTCGGGGTGGACTGGGAGCCAGAGGGGGACTGCATGGAAGGTAGAAGAGGGGTGGAGAGAAAGGGTGGCTTGGTTCCTGATTGGAATGGTTGTAGTAGCCGTTGCATAGGACTGGGCCTGTTGGGTGAGAGAGGAGGAGTTGACCCTGAGGTGTTACCAGCCAGCTCCCTCAATCTACGAGAGAAGTCCATAGCTGGGGGATCCATTGGTATGGGGTTGAGGCGCATCACCCTGTCGAAGGCACTCGGGTGGTGGGTGGCCAAAGCCAGCTCCTCCGGGCTCAGGTGCTCCATGCGATGAGGGTCCAAGTGATGGCGGGGTGGAGGGCTAAAGAGAGGCGGCGTAGGGGGAAATCGACCCTCTCGAAGAGGGGGTCCGTCGTGTCCAGAGTTGGGTATCCGCAGCAGGTTGAATGGGCTTCCCTCTGGGAGATGGATGCCATGCAAGGGGGGCTGAGAAGAGCAATCTGCACCCATTCCTGAAGGAGCTCCCACACGGGGCGTGAGCGGACTTCCGCACTCACTCTCAAGGTAGATGCGGAAGCCATGAGTGTTCTGGGCATGTTGCAGCAGAAACCAGGCACTGCTGAACGGCTGCTTACAGGTTGTGCAAGTGTAGATGCTGGGTTCATCTTTACCTGCAAAACACAAAAGAGAAGAGTTCATTCTCTAACTGTACCAAAGAGATTAACTGCAACTCATTTAAAGGAAGAGCAGAATATAATAGAATATAATAGAATAGATCTCTAGATCTGCTACATGTGTTTGTTCGTACTCATTCCCTTTCTCAGCTGCTCCCTAGTGTATTTCAGACCTACAAAAAAGCCTAATTGTGTCTTAATCATTTATGAACCTCCCTCATCTCCTATCTAGACCCCAGGCCTATGTAGCCCTCCATACTAACAGTCTCTCATCGGCTTTAGCCCCTCAGCAGGCTAAAGTAAGTATCACATAACAGTAAACACAGCTCTTATTATAAACATGCTCCCAAACAGCACTACAGGCCAGAACCCAGTGGAGCAGATCTTTTCACAACACAAGACCAGACAAAGCACTGGTAGTCCAGCAGAGAAAGACTGTGTTGGGGTTTAGCTCAGGTCTTTGCATGGGGTGATACACTCCTGCTTTCGGCTGTACACAGTTCAGCCGGTTCTTGTAACAGTTGTCAGCAGAGCTATAAAAGCAAACAATAGTGCTCTCTCAAGCTGAACACTTTCATCCATGTACAAAAACAGATGAACAGGAAGCATACAGTAAACAAAATCTGGAAGGACTACAGAAATATATCCTGTAAAGGGGCAACAGAGGAAACATGCACATTGTTAAGATGTGTTAAAGGTTACATTACACAAAATTCAGGTGTTTTAAGCCAGTGCAAAGCCATAGGAGAATAGGAACATTTGTTGCACACTGAAAAAAAATATTGTTTTGAAATTTGAATTCTATTTAATAAATTGTCTGCTCTTCAAATGCAAGCTCAAAAAGATCAGTTTAAGCAACAGTTGCTTAAAATGGAAATAAAGGATTCTACCAGTAGAATAGAGAAAAAGCAAAAAGAGAGACCATCTACTCCCTTACAACTGAAACAGTAAAGTGTGTAGACAATTGACCATATGCACGATTACTTCCTGGTTTTAGATAAGCCAACTCAGTAATTTCCGGTTAACTGTACTGTGCCTTAAGGGAGTGCCCTTTGCTCGGTTTCTCTACATAATCCATTCACAATTTGGAGAAAAGTTTTGTTTGTCTAAGAGAACCAAATGTCCACATATACTGTTTCAGGAATGACAAACACGAATGTTAAATTTACACGAGTGAATCCGTTAAATCATGCCGCGAGTCATTGCTATGATTGACAGTGGCAACGGAATGAATCATCTGACCAGCCGATGTCAAAATAGAGCTGTGCATTAAGCGATTGAGACTAAATTCAGACTAACAAAACTACAGCAGCAACAAGTCTGTGTTGGATAAAACTTAAACGATGTAGTTGTTAAATTAAATTGAAACATTTCAAAATATTGAATGCACTATTTAATTCTTATGCTTATTTAATTTGTATTTAACTATGTAGGTATTTAAATAATTCAGCATTATAGGCTGTTGTCTGGCCTTATTTATTTATTTATTTTAAAATGACAAGTGACTTTGTGACTTCTTGCACTTTATATTCAGTGCGATAAAGTACTAAAATTTGTTGTAATATTTATTTTATTATAAATCAAAAAGCAAGACATGAAAAAAACAGGGAGTTGAAATGGCAGCTGCAGCCAATGAGCCCAAGGGCAAAGTGATTACGCTATATTTCGTTTAGTTTTTTATTAAGTTAATTTAGGAAAACATTTGGAGCATTTTTTGTTCGTCGTATAAGTTTTTGTTTTTTAAAGTAACGACCAAGCGGCCAGCGGCAGACAGTGAGCTGATCATAGCCTGTTATAGGTCATAGCCATAGCATGTTTGATCAGTTTAGCCTTCTCAAATCATCACGACTTGCCTAAAATAAAATCTATAGATAAAAAACAGTTCAAATAACAATGTTTAAACGTTAAACCTAGATAAATGTGCGCTGTTAGGCGCATATCCAATAGTTTGTGCTGAGAGTGGAAGCTGAAGCGCGCTTTGCAGGACATATGAAAGTCGCCAGTGAGATCACTTGCATTTTTTTCAGTGGAAACAACTTAAAATAGCCTATGCTGTCATTTTTGCTCATAAAGGTAAGAATAATACATCGTTCGGAACGGTCTATTTTTGTTTGTGTGCACTCACAATATCAACAAAACGTTGTGCTTTTATACTGCCGTTTCGGTCTTGAAAAGAGCACTTCACAAAAATGAACCAAAACTCAGCGAATACACACCTCACAGACATGATAAATATATCTATAGAAACCTTTAAATTACTACTTAACAAGCCTTTTGCCTGTGCTTTGCGGCAAGCTTAAGCCTATTACGTGCATTTGAACCCATTTGAACACAGAACTCTTCAGCTGCGCTGACGGCACGCTCGCTGCTGCTGCTGGACACTAAACACGGTCCGAGCCCCTCTTGACAGTCGCGGTGGCACGGTCTCGTGTTGTTTCCACCAGCGCGGCAATATTTTTCATCGCTAATTGATGGATGTCTAAGATATTAAAATAAGGAGAAGCCTAAAACATGAATGAAAAGTGAACCTTTAATAAAGTGAATTTTACTGATGAGAAATAATAAAAATTTTATAAGATTTAAAAAATGTATTCATGGCTATGAAAGTAAGATATTGATTATCGAGAATACCATTACGATGTCATTTAAGAGATTAGACTAACTGCCTAAACAGTTAAAATAGTGTTTATTTGTCAGCATTTAAATGTAGGATACAGTTACGTGTCTGGGTAGCCTACTTTTCTGGGATTACCAGACTCTGCATATAAATTTATATGTTCTTTAATAACATAAAAGAATATGTTAATTCCGCTATCATTATTTATGGTGTTGCAATTATTTTGTTTCTCAGTTTCTGATAAGAATGAGGCAGGAGAGGTTTCTCTGAGAGTCTCTACCTATACCTATAGCACATATATAATAAAAATGAGCTTCACCGGAAGATTATGAGCTGGCTTATCTTTATCCGGAAGTTCTAAATAGCGCTCCGTGCATATGGTCAATTGTCACAGCAAAGGAACATTTAAAACAAGAATTGACTTTCAATGGCACGTTGACAATGACCGGTGATTTTCCTCCCATTGCATTTGTAATCTCATTTAATGTTTCTGACTCCTCCATCACCTCATTTATGAGATTAAATAATAAAGGAGGCTGGAAACAAGAGCCTTTCATCATTAAACAGACTGTACTGAATGCAATGTTACCCATTTATGATTTTTTTTGTCTCTGCATTTTGGAGGAACTGATACATTATATTCTTTAAAAAAAAAAAAATCTTTAAAAACTAGCAGATGCCAATTGTCTGGTCCCTGTTAGCAAATTAACAGATGTTTTTACAACTTTTTCAACACTTGTACCACACATGTACATACCATATATTTAGTATTATAAAAATGGTTAAACATATTAACAAAAAAGGGAAAAAACATCTTTATCACTACAAAACATATTGGAGGAAAAAACATACACCTCTCATAAATATGCCCAAGTCTAAATGTTTTATCTAGATCAGATGGAAAGCTGTCAAAAGCTACAGAACCATTTTTGATAATTGCACTGAATAAATTCCTAAATACATTTTTTTTTATAAAGTGCTGCAAATGGCATTTGCACCATAAACAGGTAAACAAGCAGCAGGTTCAGGTTGCCTATAGCTAAAAAACACACGATTAACTCACAAATGGCAATGAAATTGATATTTTCATGAGGTAATGAGTGGCCGTTTCAACTTTGAAAATTACCAGCGTTAAAAGGGATGTTACATGCAAGGTACAGATATTTACCTACGCTCCCAAAAACGCAAGGTCAAGCAGTCAGGAAAAGAGCCATCATCCACATAGGAACCACAACAACAAACAGCAAAAATGGACAGGGGAGATGGATTTAACTCCCCCCACAAGCCAGAGGTCTCTAAACTGCTATCATGTACTGTTTACAACCATCCCGAGAGAAAGAGGGTAGAGGGAAAAAAGCGAAAAATGGAGAGATGGCGGAAAGAAAGGCTGAAAGAGGTGCTGAACGGAGCCGAACAGGCAGTGTGCACTCTTTCATCTCATTTGTTTTCCTCAGAGGGGCTTTCTCTGAAGTCTTCAATAGCCAGCAAAGCATGTAACGAGGCAAGGCCTTTCTGCTGCTCAGAGGAGGAAAGGCAGGCCAGAGCCACTGTGGGTTTTCTCAGATAATCCTGTTAATGCACACAAATGGGGGTGGTTCTGGAAGGCTCTGTGGCGGGCAGAAAGCCACCTCCGGACATCGCTGCACCCTTTTGTGCTGCCATCATTTTGTCTCTGCCTTGGCACTTCTTAAACATGGTAAACGAAAACGCACACCCACTCTACATGAGAAATATGGGCAACAAATAAATGATAGTGTTTAGGAATGATTGTTAGGAATAATATGAGTAAAGCTCAAAATAATATAAAACGTGGTGACG
Organism: Sinocyclocheilus anophthalmus; assembly: GCA_018155175.1. Classification (NCBI taxonomy): domain Eukaryota; kingdom Metazoa; phylum Chordata; class Actinopteri; order Cypriniformes; family Cyprinidae; genus Sinocyclocheilus; species Sinocyclocheilus anophthalmus. The sequence goes on from JADLZN010012212.1 coordinate 398,259, forward strand.
TATACCAGTGTTTCCCAAACTTTTGTTATCATTTTAAGCCCTATCAGTAACATCAAACCATAAATGTGTTCTATTTTACTCAACTTATACTGGATATCATTTAGTATTATCATCATTTTTTTTAAGTGTACATATTCAAGGTCACTCACTGAGCAGCTTCCTAGCTTTTTAATAAAACAGCGGAACTTGTTTGTCTTTCACTGAGAACTGAAAGGGAATATATAAGAGGAACTTTTTCTGAGAAAGATTTATTTTAAATCAATCCAGATGAGATATACAGTATATTTATTAATTAAAGGTGAAAGACCAAAATCAAAATCTTTCCAAATAACCCCGGAACCTGCACATATCCCTGGAATATATTAAAGACAAAGCCATTCAGACTTGACAGACAAATCTGACAGACATTTAAAAAAATTAATAAATAATCAAATAAAAAAATAACCCAAGGTCCCAGAACAAGAGAGCAATGGTGACGATATCACACGCCAGATTTCAGCTAGCTGACAGAGATGGGCAGTGAGGGAGGTGACGGTTGATGTGAACAGAGAGAAAAATAACAGCACATTGCTGCTCTGAGGCCCTGCCACCCACGAGCACCTCCTGACAATCTCACTCATGACCAACAGCTGAAAGCCCTGCACCAAATCAAGACAGCGCACTACTTTATATCAGGGGGGTTGATGCAAAGGCCAGCTAAATTATGGATCATTACAATCTGCAGAAATTACATTTAATTGCTGCCACCTGCAGAGGGTTTAACCTAGATTACATTTTTGTATTATCATGCAAAGGGTATTTTTCACTGTCTGCTATCTGTTGTTGTCGAGGTTGAGGGAGAGTTTTAATTCACCTCATGTCGTACACAAAACCCAATTTGCTTTCAATATAGGGTCTTCAGAAGGTTCAGTTCTTTAAATAGACTTTGAGGGCCTGCCGACTCCTCACCAGCCACAGGGATCTCTGAAGGACAGGTTACTGCATCTCCACGTTTAACAAGGGCCCGCTTCATTTCATTACACATGGCAACACTCAGCGGAATATGTAATCATCTTTTTCACATGACATTTTGAATATCCAACTAGACAAATAATTGCGTCAATAATTGATAGCTTCACACAGGTGGCGATATTATTGACTGGCGTGCCTCTCGCAAGCACCGGCATGTGCCATGCGGGCATCGTGCTAGGCACGCTCACAGCCAGGTTCTTCTTCTGACAAAACTGTCACAATCTGTTCCGATGACAGGAGTCGGCGAGCCACCGACAGGTGCTCCAATAATCTGCTATTAGACTCTGAAGATTTTACTGGGTGGAATTAAAAGCAGCAGCTTGCCAAAGAAATTAGCCTCCCCCTCCTTTTGGTCTAATTTAAATTGTCTCAAGAGAGTTGAAAGAATATTCTTTGTGTCATTGACTGTCTTTTTGAGAGGAGAAGTCGAGAGCTGAGCATTTGAGACGGATGGGCAGTAAAAGCAGATGAGGGACTCGTGGGTTCACAGCTGTTTAATGTGCGCAACTACGTGGCTCGAGTCTCTCGGCCACCGCTAAGTGCACAAATTTGCTAAATGTAACGATAATCTGTGCCTTGACACTCAGAGTCAGAGCATTTAATAGAGAAATTCGGAAAGCGGCCTTGCTCTAATTTTCACAGATTCCTCAGTTAATTAGAAAGCTCTCCAATTTGCAGTGAAAGCGGGTCAGTCCGGACAAGCTGGCAAGCCGTGACGTTTGAGGCAGAGACTGCCGGTGACAGTTGTTGGACTGGTCTGCAGGAGCTGGCAGCAGCACGGCTACTTACAGACGGATGCGAGCGCTCAGTGCATTGCTGGCAGTTTTTACACAGGGAAATGTCAGAGCAATGTTACAGCACAGAGCCACGGGAAAACAAGAACACCCCCCACAGCTCCCCCCCCAACCAACCTGCCAACCACATCCTCACAGGACCGACTAATCCAGCTAAATCACTACACACACACACATACACACACGCATTAAACTTCAGTTAGATAAAGCCACACTGAATGATCTTGACAAAAAGTAAGGCTGTATTACAGAGCGGTGATGGCTTGGCAGAGAGTGACTGGTGCCCATGATGAAACCGGAGACATGGAGGAAGGAAATATGTTGTGAGCCCCCCATCCACCCAATTCCCCCCTTGCTGAGTTCTGCATTTTACGCAGGAAAACTGTAGCACACCAAACAGATAGCTTTACAGTGCAAAAATAACCAAAAAGTGTCAAGTTATGACTCGTGCAAAATTCAGACAGCTCGTCTGGGGCACAAAACGTATAAAATCTACCTAGGGGACAGGTCAACCTTATTTTATTGCAAAAGTGCACTCAAACACACACACACAGCCTGTTTGTTGGTACGGGAAAGGCGTTGTGTTAGTTACACAAGTGCATTTACAAATGAAAAATAGTTTTGCCGTCATACCAATTTCATTAAAATACACTTAAATACAGCTAAGTGCATGAAACTGATGGATTTATCTTGACTGACACACATGAATGACTGACACGTATAGATGGAGAGCGTGTATATTTGGAGTAATGTCTAATGTTGGCTTTGTTAAGAGAGCGGCGTGCATTTCTATGTGTGCCGTCTGGATCGATGGCGCTGGCAGACTAAGATGAATGCCAGATTAAAACAGCTCGGGCAGCCCAATATCCCCGACATGCAGATTCATCCATTGTTCTTCCTCCCACCACTAAAAAATCCACCCCCCTCACTCACACACGCACACAAACGGCGTCCGCGGCAAACAAAAGCACCGGATACGAACGCACTTGCATACAGTGATTCAAAACCTCCTACATGCAAAAGCGCAGGTCATTTGAACAGTTGCTGATATTTCGCAGGCTGTACTCTCAGCCTTCCATCTCGACAGCTTCACTGCTGTCACTAGCCGAGAATGCGGCTCCTTTTGTTTTGTCCTTGACGATTGTGTTAAGATTCAACAGCTCTCAGAGATAATGGTAATTGAAGTAATGCAACAATGCAGTAACGGGATTACTGAATGCAGGGGGAGAAAGGACAATGCCATGTAATATCATTTTTGAATTTTATCAGCGACTTATGCTTTCAAGAGCCTCTGCATATATTTGTGTTTGAGGTGTCCCTTCACCTCTGCACCTGCTCAAGTCTCAAAGCTATGACATTACAATATAAGCATTACATTTTCATAAAGTAAATTAAGAACAATGCATATGAATCCTGTTAACACTGACAAAAAAATACATTTAATAAATCAATCAATGTCAAACTTTTTAATCTAGATTTTGGGTAAAAAAAATGTAAATTTAAATTCTATAAATGTGCATGATAAAGTGCACACTACCGTTCATAGGTTTTGGGGTCATTTTTTATAAAGGTGCTTACCAAGGCTGTATTTATTAATCAAAAATAGAGTAAAATGGGTAATATTGTGAAATATTATTACAATTTAAAACAACTGTTTTCTATGTTAATATGTTTTATTATTATGTAATTTATTCTTGTGATGGCAAAGCTGAATTTTCAGCAGCCATTGCTCTAGTCTAGTCTTTTAGTGTTTGTTAAAAAAAAATAATAATCCCACTTTTGATTAGTAGTGTATATCAAGATTCTGTAGCTGATCAACATTAATTTAAAGTTATTTGCAATCACTTTTTGCTTTTGCTTATTCGTGATTAATTGTTCTGCAGTGTGACAAATTAATTTTTAAAAGTACAAATAAGTAAAATACATGCACTTTTTAAAAATTGTTGTACTAATCTAACTAGTCATACTAATTTTTCTCATTTACACACACACACTTATAAGTAATAAACAATAGCAAAATGCTGCTTAAAATACTTTTACAAGAAGCATAGCATGAACATGCTGCAGGACATGATAACCTTATTTAATGTTGACTACACATATATTAAAAAGTGAACATTGTTGTCTTTTGATTTGATTAGATATAGAATAAGAAGAAGAAGAAGAAGAAGAAGAAAAATATTAACTAATTCTGACCAGAGCAAGACATCTAATGGGTGTCTGTGTTTAACGCGCGTGTCAGTGCTTAGGTCATGTGTGTCTCTGGCTTGTATCAGTATTCCTCCAAGCAGTCTGGCTGGGTCGGCCCAGCACCGCTCTCACACACTCAGCTCTTTGTCCGGTTCCAGACTCTTTGTGGTGTGCCGAGTGACTGGCCACAAACAAAGGCCTGTTTGACCAACACTTGCTCACTGACAAAGCTGGACAGAGGAAGAACCATAAAAATCCCACAAAAGACTCCAAGACACTTCTCACACTGTGTGTCCTCCAAACCTAAACATTATGCATTTCTACCCGACTCGGCAAAAGAACACACACTAATATCTAAACAATGAGATGTAATGTGCCCATTAACTGCGCTTTCCAAAAATACGGAGAGAGGGAAAAAAGACTGATTTAAAAGAGATACTGTGATAACTAGAGCTGGTGCTCCTGGGCAGAAACATCTCAGTAATTAACCTGGACAGGCCGGCAAAAATCTGACTTTCACATTTATTAACTTTAGCCATCCCAAACCCTGATAAGACGCCTTTTTACTTTCACCTCAGCAAGAGGATGAGCAGCTGGGTCACATTTCAAGTCCCAAACAAAAAAACTTTCACTAATGACAGAAAATATTATGTATAATGTACAATATAATGTATGTGTGGAGTTAAGAAATAAACTTAAAATCTATGACACTTGCAACTTTTATAAAGAAAAGGTGTAAAAGAGTGTATAGCAACAATTCATGATGGGTCAATCGCCCCGGGGATAAAATATGGGTTAAAATGAAAAATCCTAATGGAATTCCCTCTCCACATTAAGCAAGTAATCCTAGCATCAACTCATTCCAACGAACACCATGTCTCCCATCTGCCTGCCTGCCGGCCAGCAAGCGCAATTAAGAGCGGGAGAGATTTCCACACACCTGACTCCCCTCTCCTTATCCATATTACAGTGAGGAGAGACGTGTCCCCTCCAATCAGAAATACACACCGCTAAACAGGGCCTGCCCAGCTAATGATAACCACAGAGAGTGGCATACGTTTCCCTCTCAAGCCAGTCAAATCAAACCCAGCTGATCAGTAACGTGTGCACGTATTCTGTTATTGCTGAATACGAGAAGTTGATTTCAGTATTTAAGAGCAACAATGAGGCTAATTTCACAATCCTCTTGGTGTGTCATTAGGTGCTGCTGTACAATCTGCCACACAAGAATGAAGACAAAACACAATTACCCCTGAGTGCTTTTAAAGAACTAGGATATAAAAGCGTTATTGTTTTGGCTACAAGGCCAATCAGGACTTTACATGTGCGTAAATGTATATTTGCGCATGTGAGACACACGTGAACATGTCGTAGTTGGTTTGACTTGTGTGCCAGATAGTTCCAGAGTCCCTGCTGTGATCCACATTGTGCTTCTCTGCACCCTTTGGCACTGCTGGTGGGTCATCCACACATATTCACAATATAATATACATATATATGCATGTATACCCTCAAATAGCATTATATTTGTGCAATATTTATGTATAATTATGTTGCATCATATAACAAAATATCAAACCAAGTGGCATTTATTTTCATTCTAAAACATACATTAAAAAAATCCCAAAGCAGCTAAAGATACTGTTCAAAAGTTTGGGGTCAGTAAGATTTTTTTTAAACAATTGTAATACAATTTTAAAAATTGTGATACTTTTATTCAGCAAGGATACGTAACGTATGTATGTAACATTAATCAAAAGTGAAGTACATCAAAATTAAAGACATTTATAATGTTACAAAATAATTATACTTCAAATGAATGCTGTTCTTTTGAAAGTTCTATTCATAAAAGAATCCTTCAAAAAATATTCGGTAACACTTTATTTTGATAGTCCACTTTAGACATTCTACTACCTATAAACAACTTTGCAACTACATATAAACTAGCAATCATTAGAGTATTATTAAACTGTCTGCTTAATATCTATTAACACTTTATTTTGATGGTCGCTCAACAGACGTTCTGCTGACTATAAGTAACTTTTCAAGTACAGCAACTTTTTCTACTAACCCAAATCTAACAGTCTACAAATGCTCTAATGAGAGTTATTTGTCATGTAATAGTGAAGTTACTTACAGTTAGTAGAATGTCTAAAGTGGACTATCGAAATAAAGTGTTACCAAATATGACACAAAAATATTAACCAACTGTTTTCAACAGTGATGATAATAAATGTTTTTTTGCATCAAATCAGCAAATTAGACTGATTTACTGGAGTAATGGATGCAGAAAATTCCTCTTTACAATCTCGGGAATTAATACAATTTTAAAATATATTAAAATAGAAAACAGCTATGTTGAATTTTAATAATATTTCACAGTATTACTGTTTCTATTGTATTTTTGATCAAATAAATGGAGCCTTGGTTAGCATAAGAGACTACTTCTTTTAAAAACATTTAAAAAATCTTACCGAGCCCAAACTATTGAACAGTAAAATTGTGTAGACACTTTCTATTGTTCTAAACAGGACACCTGTGTGAACAGTACACCCTTTACAAATCATTTAGAGACCATCTAAATAAACATGACTGCAAACATGGCTTTATAAAGCAATGTTCTAAACACAGCTCTAGCATCATGTGTTTGCAGATATTATTTGTTATAATACAGTGATATTGTTCTAATACAATGACATTCATACACCTGACTTAAGTGTCCAAAAGTGTCTAAATACTATACATATATGAAGACTGAACGACTCAAGTGAAACCTTTTCTTTAACCAGCAGTCAAACATCCTCTGCTCATGCATGTGAATGTAGGGAGTGTGTGTATCATAATGATAACTTCATGTAGAAGCAGCCCAGGAACTGTACTGGGGATCCGCTTTACCACTGGGGAACATGCCTGGAGAGCAGAAGCCCCAGAGAGACAGATGGAGTACTCTTGGCGGAGACACCCGTGAACAATGAACAAAAACATTGTTCTGTCACTCGGATTATTGGGTGTGCGAATCAGGCTTCCGTAGACACTTGAATGGATTGTTTAAAAATGAATTCCTGCATAACCTCATAAACATAATTATAATAATACAGTCAGAGCCTCTTAAACTGTGTTTATGATTGTAATTAAATGACCAAACCTTTTTATAACCATCAGAGCGTAAAACCGTCTGCACATCCTCTCTCTCTCTCTCTCTCTCTCTCTCTCTCTCTCTCTCTCTCTCTCTCGTGAGGCCACTGAAACCTCACTGCGATGGTGCAATAGGTGACTACTCTTAACCCAAAACCAAAATGTCAAAATTATAGAGAGCACAAATTACAGCATAGAAGGGTTGTGTGCTTTGCTCTTTTCCTTTTTTTTAAACGAAGGGGAAAAATGCTTAGAGAAATACCAGCATCCAGATGCACTCACACATATATGGGACCCTAGAAAGAATGACAAGACTGTAGAGGATGGGAAAGAAAAAGTGACATTCATTGTCATAAATAGCCTAATTAATCACTGTGAAAACTACTACACTGATCCAAATGCAATTAATTACACCTAGATTCATTTATTCTTGTGGAGGAACACAGGCTTTGTGCCCAAAATTATTACTGCTGAAAAAGTCATTATTATTGGAATTAGATCGCAGATGCAGTCTGAGAATTACAAAAGATTTGAAAAGAAATTATTTTCTGATATGGCTGAGTACTAATTAAGCCTTAGCACTCATTTAACCCACACAGCATCAGTGTTGCTCAAACACACAGATCATTCCTATAAAAATGCAGCAAACCGGTACATTTTGCAACCGGGGCTTTGGCTGCAGCCTCTGAAGCACAGATCATGGAGAACTCTTTTCTTCATTGTCTCTCTCGGAGCCAGAGAGAACGAGGGAATGAAATAGAGGGGAGGAAGGGAGGGGGGAGCTGAGTGAGATATTCACAGCACGTTCTGCATAAATGTATCACTGCATCTGTAAGGAAGAGAAATTGGAGCTGCGCAGAGCTGGGGCCCGGGGCATGGCTTCAGACACTGTCAAAACATTTTCAGCCATTTTAATTAGAGGACCAAAGCCAGTTCTGAGGCTCCATAACATTTGCTTTCACATAATTGCACTTCGCTCAGCGTTTTCGCCCTTTCTGTCCCCCATCGTATTCAACTTGGGCAATTCATATTTCCATTAAAGCTTTTTTGTGCTTTTTCAATTTGAATATATTTTCTTATAGGACATTCAAACATTCATGAATAGCGTGTCCTACGGTGGCTGAACAGCTGGAAGTCTGTTCGCTTGTACTTCATTAATTATTCAGCTACCTTCAGCTCTGTCACTGTAGTATAGTGTATATGAAGTACAGTACACGAGAGGTTTCCAGTGAGTTTTTTTAACTCTTATTCTGCATTTTGGACATGCAGACCAGGGCAGTCAGCAGCAGCAGCTGTCGACCACAGAAGATCACTCATCGGCCTTATAGTACCATCATAAAGCTCAGCAAACAACAGGTACTGGCCTCATGCCCTTGGAAAGACACACATACATAAAACAAAACACTCTAACAAGCCGCTATTTTTTCATGTTAGCAATAGGCATGCAAGTATAACTCTTTATTTGCTCTAATGGATTATGTTTAAAAATTTCAAATGAGCAATAAAATCTGTCTAGCTATTTTCACACAAAATAATGTTAAAAGAAGCAAACTCGTTAGAGAAAACAAAAAGTTAAAAATTAGTTTGACAGACAGAATTTTTTTTTTCGATAGATATTAGCCAATACCACAGCGGTGTTTAACAGTAGCCCAGATACCATGATGTATCTACCATTAAGGTCAGCCAGCTCATCTGAGGGATTAAAAGAAATATCTTTATCAATAAGGATAGCAACTCCCCTTTTTCTATACTAGGAAATAAGGAGTAAAAAGATTGTGAGTCCCATCTTCTGCGTAATTTAGTGTGGTCGGAGACATTGAGAATGGGTTTCCTGCAAAAAGACAATTTTAGCTTGTAAGCCATCCAGGTGAGTTATCACTTTGTTAAGCTTAGAAGGACGGCCAAGACCTTTTACATATATATATATACAGAGATGTTGAAAATGAACAAAAATAATGGATTGTGCAATGCATAATATATAGCCACAACAGTAGGAAAAGGAGAGAGAAAAAATAATAAAATAAAATATTCTGAAAAACACCAAAAAAACCTGTAAACCCCACCCACTCCAACACCTCCCTCAACCAGGTGTATGCAAGACAATGCCATGATGCCAAAAATGCCATGAATGGCAAAATGGTTAGAATCAAGTCAAATCAGTTTCAAATCAAACTATAGACAGACTACAGACCAACGCATGGTGAAAAACAAACAGCGATTTTTACGAGTGAAGAAAAAATGATGGCAGGATGACGAAAGACGAATCGAAGTGGACCCTAATAATGAAGGCGCCTTGGTGGCTGTCCAGGTTTGGGCTTTGGCTGGAGTGACCTATGAGCTCGATCGAGCAGCGATCTTCCAAGATCAACAGGTCGTGGGGAAAGTTCGAAACAGTAATCTGCTTGATCTGCTTTTGAGATCCTTGCACTTTAAAGATAGAGAGTTAACCTAGGTTTGAAATTTGGTACACTGTTTGGTAGTTACAAGGCACACGAGAGTATCACTCGCGGCCGTCGTCGAGTCCTCAGTGGCTCTCATACGCTCCTTTTGTGAACTAAGCGACTGCTGTATTGTGGCAACAGCCGAAGTCAACTCTTCTTTAACACCATTTATGTATGATTGTAGACCACTAATCGCACTTTCAATCTTAACACAAATGTAATTTTTCATGGATTCGAGGGATTGTTTGAACATTTCAGCTGAGAGTGATTCCCCCTCAGGTCATCCGAGCTAGCCCGCGTCTCTTTGCCGCCTAGTTTGCTGCCAGAAGCTGCCATTATACACACAATATCCACTAACTTTGTGCCAGTGTGTGTTCATAAATCTTACACTGAAAAAATAAATGAAATAAACTTCTTGGTCTGTTTATTATTTACTTGAAATTTCACCTGCGAGGAGCTTACTAAAAATGTGCAACAGCCCGTTTAGATGTTGAAATAACAATGTTATCATGAATTCTTTTGGTCAAAGTAATCTGTGTAGTGAAAATATGATACTGTGAAAGCCCTAGTTTAGATCATTTGCATGTGAACTCTAGAATTTATTCTAAAAGCCGACTGGCCCTTTTAACTGAAAGCCAGGTCTTACATCTGCCTTATTAAACGTTACGATTTTTCTTATACATTATCCTACAAGTGGTCCATCTCCTCCCCATTATACTGTCTCTGGTATCTCTCTCTTTTGCTCTTATTCATTCAGGTTCAGGTGTTTGTTTTTCCCAGCCCAGACTGTCTTTGGAAATGTTTTTTTCTCCACTATCTGGCTGCAGGTCTGCACTGACTCAACCTCATGGGTTCAGAAAGGGGCAGGGTGGAGGGGGGGAGTTGATGAGAGAAAAAGAGAAAGAAAAGAACAAAAGGAAAAGTTAAACCTGTAAGTCAGAGCCGTTTTTTGAATTGATTACTGTGCTAAAACTAATGTAAAATATTAATTATTAATTGCAACAGGAATATGTAAATATTCAATAGCTGTAAATATATGTTTCAGAATAAAACCAGAATATGTAAAAAATCTGAATATGTCAAATTTTGTGCACGTAAACAAAAACACATTGTCTGGAAAACTGGAAAACACTTCAGCCAGTTTCACCATTTCATCTCTCAGCATTTTCTCTCTCTCGGTCGCGGTCTCTTTCTCTCTGTATTATAAAAAGCATCTTCAAATATATCACCCGAGCAACAGGCAATAAAGGACAGTTTTAACACACAACACACATATATATATCATTATAATATATAATATATATATGAATATAGTATATATATATATAATGGATATAGGGATAATCATGTATTCTTAACTCTGCCGGACGTCCCAGTAAATCCCTCATGATTCTTGATGGCCGTAGTGGGGTGCAGAGCATAAAAAGTGTTATTTCACATACTGCCTCCTGGAGTCACTGACCTTGCCCTGCAAGCTGAACAGACTGAAGATAAGGTGTGAGGATCCTGTGTGTTGTGTGGTGTGTGTGTGTGTGTTTTAGTGTAGGTTCATGAGGACACATATTTGTATAATAACATGGGTATGACAAAGGTATTACAACGAGAAGGTGATTTAAGAGGACATTTTCAGTGTCCCCGTAATTCAAAAGGCTTATAAATAATACAGAATGAGTTTTTTTTTTGAGAAAGTAAAAATGCAGAAATTTCCTGTAAGGGGTAGGTTTAGGGTAGGGTTGGTGTAGATGCAATAGAAAATACAGTTGTACAGTATAAAAACCATTACGCCTATGGAGAGTCCCCATAACCCATAAAAACAAACCTGTGTGTTTGTGTGTGTGTCTGTGTAAGGAGTGTCCCATAAGCCTAATGTCAAATCATAGCGAGGAGATCTGCCAGCATGCCGCGGAACCTGGACACAACTGAATACAATTAAAAAACCGAGATCCCTCATAGCGGGTATATATATAGATATATATATATATAGATATAGGTAAAATATATATATATATATGAGATATATATATATAGTTATTATATAAATCTATTAAAAACAGGGTATATGTGTCTATATATGTAAAAACATATAATATCTAAATAAATAATATATTATATATATATTTTTTAAGTCTTTTTAATATTAAATTACTGTATTTATGTATGCTGGGACCAATCCACACACAAATAGTTCACACTTTAAATTTACACTGCATTTACTTGTATATACACAATAACAAAAAATGCAAAAAAAAAACGATGTAACCAAAAGAAAAGAAAAAAAACATAAGAGACTTATGTTAGAACACAGTGAGCAGACTACATTGGTGAGGCTTGGTGAAAATGAACAGCGATGAGAGAAGGTCCAAACAGATAAACCACTCACTCTGCCTCATGACTCAGGCCTGTGTCTGACAAGAGGACAAAAATTTCTCTAAATTATTCAGAGTGGACAAGCACACATCTACTGGGCACTGCCCTAAAAAGAACATATCCAGAGAGCGGGAAAGTAAGCAAGAGGCTAGCAGGGGTTGTGAGGGAGAAAACGGGAGAGGGAGAGAAAGAACCAACAATTTGATGAACGTCAGAAGAAAGGCTGTATTGCAGCAGCAGGCCGCCTGGGGCTATTTGTGTAGGAGAACACAGAGGCACACAGCTGTTACAGAGCAGTCAATAACAACACAGCCTTTGACATTTACACAAACACCAAGGCCCTGCCACTAGCGCCAAACAAACACCCCCAAAACACATATACACCACCTTTAAAGGAAGCCCACAGTAGCTCCTCACATGGTGAAGCAGAATGGGAACGATAAAGAAGAAGCAATGGACAAGAGTATGTAGTGGTTCTTTGCACAGGAGTTGATTTAAAGACAGGGCATGTAAGGAGATTGTGAGGTGTTGAAGATCCCTTCGCTTTACCGCTGTCTCTTATCATCAATCTCGTCCAGAGAAATTACCATCCATCCTGGCTTCGTTTTTTATCTTACTTAAGAGGCAAGGGAGAGGGCAGCTGGCAAATTACAGAAATATATAAATCACACATTAAAAAGTTCCAGAAAATTATTTGCAATCCTTATTTTAGTGGTGTGTGCGTGCTCGAGTGTGAGTGCTCCATTAGGGCATTTTGAGAGCAGTCTAATGTGGCTAATGTTCCCATCAGAGATACTCTAAGTGCTGTGCCATTCATTTCCCTTCCACCCCCCTGAGCGCAGCGGTCACAAGCCCTCCAAATGCTTTCCTTCGAGGAGTGGCCAGTGCCTTTTAGCCAGGCCCAAAAGATCGGCCGGCCACGCAGGAAGAGCCAGGGCCCGACCACCGACGCCCTCTCCCAAAGATATGGGTCTACTAATTACCCCCATCTCGACACCAACAAACAACTTTTAAGACCTATTAGAGGACAGTTGTCCGGGAAGGGGTTTTATATCCCATTAAAACCAGAAGATTAAATTGCTATTCACATAAATTCACCCGGCCTCAGATACTGGTAGGACTCAGATGCTAATAGCATGTGGCCTATCACTGCTAAACAGGCTATGGCAGGATGCCACCCTCCTGGAAAATAGCCTCGAGTGCGATCTCGCATAAATAAGCTTGGCTTTTCCGTTGAAGCCATTTCAGGTTTCAGTGGAATTCCTGTTCTCACGTCTCTCCCGACCTGTTTTTGTCTTCACGCTCCCCATGCTCCACTCCCAGAATCCCCTCAACATTCGCTATCTGGGTTTCTTTGTTGCTCCTGCCTTTCTAGGATTTCGGTACGGCCTGAGGAGGGGGGAGGGAGGACAGGACGAATGGGCTGGATCTGCCAGGGCAAGAACTAAAGGTAATGTCAGCCAAGGCCAGAGAGAGCGAAACCCAGCAACCATGTCAAAGCCAACAAACACTCCCTATCTCATTCCCAAAGGAACTCTGTGACTCACTCTCCAGCAAGCCCCCGATTTACTCCAAAACCTCTCAGCGTAGCCTTAACATACATGCCTCAAATTTGACGTAGAAACCACAGCGACTAATACCAGAGATGTGTGTGTTGGAGGAAGATGGGTGAAGATGTAAAACTCGACAAAACTTTTCCAAGAGTGCGAGGACACCAAACCCTACAGAACTCCGACTGACCCGATACATCACACCACCCTTCTGACTGCCGTCCCAAGCTGTGTGACATGTCCACCGGGTCTGGGGAGAACATGTGACATCCATGCCTTCAAGAGCACATCTATCGAGCGCAGCGGGGACATGAGGCCACACACAAACAGAGCACTGTTTCAAGAGCGGCCAAGGCAGTGCTGTTGCATTCCTCCCGACTGGCACATGGCCGGCTGGTGAGAGTGCGGGCGGCCTGCAGAGCTGCCCCTCGTCTCACTCACTCTCTCTCCCTGGAGACGCATGTTTTGGTGGCCTGATCCATAATACTGGAGCGTATACCAAGAAATTACATGTTCATTTAAAGCTTCTCATAAATACAGCTGAAATGTATAATAAATCAGTGACGGATCTGAAACCAAAGAGGAATTCCCTGCAAGCTAAAGTAGTTAAAGGGATAGTTTACAAAAAAATTAATTATGTCATCAATACACGCCCCCTCATCTCATTCCAAACATGTATGACTTTATTCTGTAAAACACAAAAAAAGATATTAAAGAAAGAGTCTCAGCTTTTTTACCGTGAAAGTCAGTGGGGTGCAGTGTTGTTTTGAACCACACTGACTTACATTGACTAATACAGTTGAAACATTATTCAAAGTATCTTCTTTTGTGTTCTGCAGAAGACAGCAAGTCATACAGATCTGGACAACAAGAGAGTAAATAAACTGTGACATTTTCGGGTTAACTATAACATTAAATGGAATTATCGCTAGTATCGACAGTGAGGTAGACCAGTATCTCACAGAGTTCATAAAGCATAAATGAATGACCCGGCTGGAAAGATTGTCTCCATCTATCTTGTTTCACATTAACCTTTGGGCTTGAAATCTGCAGCTTGGTCTCATTTTCAGTATCTTCGTTTACAGTACATGTTGGTGCTAGAGAGGTGACATGTCCATCAGGGCTGAGGGCCAAGGCCACATAGATGTATAAATGTAAGAAAACAAAATTGAGACGAGGGGGTGGGTGAAAATGATAATGAGACAGACATCAAAGCTCAGACCAGGAAACAAACCCCTTCCACACGGTCATAAAACAATTTGAGCCATGCGTCTATACGCTGATAAGGCACATCAGATGCACATGGTGAGGCAGCGAGGCAGAGGTGAATGGACAAGCTCTTGTCTGAGTGTATGTGTGTGTGCTTTATTCATGAGGGACAGAGCGCATGACTCAAAGCCACTCTGCGGTCATGCACTTCATCGGGATAAAAAATTCAGGCTGACCCTTCTACCGCCCCCTTTAACAGGCCACAGCCATTAGCAGAAAGAGAGAGAGATAGACTAGAGAGAAAGAAGGAAAGAGAGCGATATGTCTCTCTTTATATGTAAATGTCTGATATAACAGTGTTGGGGAGATAGTAGCATCCAAAAAGTAGCATACAAAGTTAAAAAGCCGCTCAAAATTCAAAGTATTTAAAGGGGTCATATGACGTTGCTAAAAAGAACATTATTTTGTGTTTTTGGTGTAATGCAATGTGTTTATGCGGTTAAAGGTTAAAAAAAACCATTCTTTTCCACATACTGTAAATTATTGTTTATCCTCTATGCCCCGCCTTTCTGAACGCGTCGATTTTTACAAAGCTCATCTTTCTGAAAAGCGAGGTTGTACGCTGATTGGCCAGCTATCCAGTGCGTTGTGATTGGCCTAATTCCTCAAGCGTGTGACGGAAATGTTACGCCCCTTACCATACTGTGATGCCGTGTCCCAGCGTGATGAGACAAAAACAATAAAACCCATTATAAACGAGGCATTTGTTGCATCCAGTGGGGACATAATTACTGATTATAATGATAAATGATAAACATAAAACCATGTCTGCATTTGTGATTGGAGAAACGACAAACAACAAGCGCTACTCTACACTGCTCAAAACTCACGTTTGAATCATCTGTGGCAAATTCTTTAAATATAAAAATTTTACTTACAGGCTGTGAGTCAGAAGCGCTGGACTGTCCTTGTAAAGTTGGAATTGCCCCATTTTATAGAAACAGCCTTTGTGCACAGCCACATTGTAGGCTACTCTCCCAGGAAAAGTCCTCGTACTCCATAAAATGCGCTGCACACACTCGAATATTTGGTTGAACTGATTCTTGAACAGTGTTGTAAATACAACTTAATTACTGATTTCTAGTTGTGTCCTCTTTTTTGGAAGGCCAAACAAAGTAGTTTTTCGCTTTCACAACGAAACACACAACGTCTCCACGACATGCGCAGCAACAATTCTACAGCGATAATAAAAGTTACGCCTTCTTTCTTTGCGTGAACATTTTGGGCGGCATTATGCTAATATTCCCACATCGTGACGTAGACATGTTTGGGTGTGTTAGAACGAGCCGTTTTAGTTAGGCTTGGTTGACTCTTAACTTTTATTAAGAATATTTTTTTGGATTTGAGACTTTAGTCTTTGCACTTTACAGATCTTCTTTATGGCACCAAGAGCTTGTAACACTCCAGAGAAAAAGGAAAAATTTAAATCGCATCATAAGACCCCTTTAAAGGGGTCATATGCTTTGCTAAACAAAGTCAAAAATCAAAGATTTTTGCTTTTGCAACAAAAGATGCAGCGCCTCCATGACATGGCGGCGACGGCAACAATACTACAGCGAGAATAAAAGTTACGCCTTATTTCTTTGCGTATACATTTGGGCAGTGTTATGCAAATCTTCCCACACAGTGACGTAGACATGTGGGGGTGTTTTTAAACGAGGTGTTTTAGGAAGGCATGGCTGAGCATTCACTTTTATAAAGAATATCTCTTCAGATTTGAGACTTTAATCTTTGCGACTTTAAGGATCTTATATATGCACAAACAGCTTCTAACACTCCAAAGACAAAGGAAACCTTGAAATCTCATCATATGACCCCTTTAAAAGTCAAGCAACTCTTTAAAAAATATAATAACAATAAAATAAAAAGTTGTCAGCTACACTTGAAGCTACTAACAAATCTCAAAATAAAAATAGAATATAATAAACATACAATAATATACAATTTAAAATAAATAATATACATGAAAAATGCTTAAACAGCTACTATATAATAATTAAAATTAAGTTACAAAATTATATATTTTAAAAAAAGAGACCACCTCCTAAACCTCTTCTATATATACTGGCACAAAACATTCAGTTACACTAAAAAGATACTTTCACTATAACAACTAGAAACACTGCGTTTTCTTCATGTGTTCAATTCAGACCTGTATTACAAAAAAAAATTCCATTACATGAACCATCTGATAACCAATCAATCAGACCTTCCCAAAGTTACATTTACAGATAGTGTGTTTGTCTGTTTCTTAAGCTTGATTGGCTGCAAAGTTTTGCACGCAATAAAATGTAATAATAATAATAATAATAAATAATCCAAATAAAATAAAATAATTCAAAATAAAATGCAATTTAGAATTGCCATGTCATACTACCTATTGTCAAAAGTAGTAGCTATTGTGGCGGTACTAGAAAATGTAGTTAAGTAGAATTCCTGCTTTTAGTTGTATGACAGTCTAAGAAAATGCTGCAAATATTTATCTTTGTCTCACTGTATGTGTGTGTTCGAAGGGTGGGGGGACAGGCATTAGTACAACATGGAATGAAGATGTTAATACTACAGTATAAAATTTACCATCAATAACGGGGTGGTAAGATGAATGATATGCATGCAGGGCTGTGGCTTTTGCAGCTCAGTTTAATTCTTCATGGCAGCGCTTCTACCCACATTTACTCCCAGTTCCACAGATAATTCAATACAAGTGTTTTAATCCATATCATCCCATCGTACGTTACCGCTGACAGCTCAGCACTAGGGCTACAAACATTCCCCCTCTAGCAACCAGCCAGTACGGCCACAGTCCGAGTCCTCCTCTCCAAAAACGAACCTATTACCATTTGTTTCATCTCCGTCCATTTTTCTGCTCGGAGACAGAGTTAGTGGTATGAGTTGGACACAAAGCAAACGCTCTGAGCTCAGCGTGAAGGCCTTTTCATGTATGAACACCAAGAAAACCAGCCATTCATAAGCAAAAATGTGACCTGTTCCTACCGGGACGCTTACACAACTGATATAAAAAAATTAATTACCGCAGCTGTACCTGCAAGCCCTCTTCAACGGCTAAAGTCAATAAATCAGGTTTTAACACGGCAAGAAGTTCCAACTCAAAGCATGCTGGAACATTACCTGCACGCTCTGCCAAAAATGTGTCCAGGGTCCTATAGATCAGAGATCTCATAGGGGTGGCATGAACAGGGTACAAGGAAGTAAAGAGAATGGAGGGGAGATGAGTTTTGTAAGGTCGCTCAGGTTGATGCAAAATATCTCAGATGCTTATCTCAAGTGCCTGGACTTCCCAAAAACCACCTTGAGAAAAGAGAGAGGTGTGTGTCTCTGACATTTATTATGATGCAGTGTGTTTACCGTTTCTAGAAAATCGACTCACCAAACCCGTTTGAGCCTTCAACTACAAGGTTTTTCCAGTAGCCGAGATGAGCAAAGGACACCGGTCTCTCTCTATACGAGTATGTGTAGGTGAGACTTCACTATGTGCATATGATCCTGTTTCAGCTTCTAATTTTTGACCCCAGCCTTGCCCTCTTGAGCTCAGTCCTCGGCCCCACGTTGCATTACAGAACACAAAGTTATATAAAGCAACGTAAGTAGAGCAAAGCGCGTGCAGTGCTGTTTCTGCCCTTTGTGGCTCCCAGCCAAACAGATAATGCATATTCAGGCTGCGGTGCAAACTAGGACTGTATTTGTAAATACCACAGCCCTGTACAGTATCAGGCTGTTTTTAGAAGCCAGTCTGAACGGACCGAAATGATTTTGTTTCACAGTGGACAAGTGGAACTAATCCATTTCATTAAAAACAGACAATCAGATTCCAGTCACAGAACAGAGCACTTAGCACAGACTGGCTTCAAACAGCGGCTGACATCAATACTCTCTGCCCCGCAGTAGCGTGAGGAAGCGGGCTGACTAAAATTGATGCCGTTCACAGTTCAGACTCCCTCTACTTTCTGCACTCATTTACAACTGTCTCTTTTCACGCGTTTCATTAGAGCTGGAAAATGGCAGCGAGAGGCCTCTAACAAACTCCAGATCCCTGTGCGCGCACACACACACACACATATATAGGGCTCGGTACTTTGTATATAAACACAAATATTACACATCAAAGAAGCAGGTCCAGCCGGGCACATCTCAAAACTCTAAACACTGGCCGACCTACAACAAAACCAAAATTAAATAAATTAGCATACAAGGAACCAAAATAAGGTGCAAACTATAGAAAATAAAGCACACTCAGAAAATCTGATTCATTTCACTATGTTCACTGTGCAAACTCAGTGATACGGAGTTCAAGACAACAAGCATTTTGATCAGACTCTAATATGTCATGTAAGTGTAATCCAGGAAAGCATGTAGGTCTGTTTAGCTGAAATCTCAATGTGACTGATCTGTGTAGCGCAGCATTTCTCATCCTTTCTGACTTGAAGTCTAGATATTGTCTAATATACTGTATATCCTCTGGTATTTCTGCTGTAACACTGCTTGTTTTCAAACTTTTTAATTAATAGAAACTGCGAGTGTAGATATATTTAATTATAAAAAAAAGTTGTTGTTCCAGAAGATTCGAGATTCTGATTCTGTATGTTCTTCAATACAAACAATAGTTTGGTACTGATTTAGTTAACTATTCTGTTTTATTTTGTAGCATTTTAAAGTTATCTTTTTAAACATATAGAATTTTTTTATTATTATTTATTTAAATAAAAATGCATGTTATTTGGAGTCTTCTAGTATAAACATGAAAAATTTCTTGATTAACTGATTGCTAATTTGAATCAGGGAATCAATCACCCCTGCATGAGTCTCTGTCCTACAGGGGCCACTCTAGTCAAAAACGTCTGGACACACCTCTGGAGGGAAGAGGTAGAAGTATAAACAAGGCCGAAAGAAACTTTGGCATGTCACTTGATAAGCAGCGCTGGGCAGGGTGTGGTGACACTGTAAGAGTCACGGTACAGTAAAGCAGACCAGGAAATCCCCTCTGACCTACAGAACACACACAAACACACATTCACAAAGGCTCCTTCACCTGTCTGGAGCTTCTTACTAAAACATAAAAGCATCATTCTGAGGAAATCGCATGAATCCTGACAGAACAGAACGTAACTATGAGTATATGAAAGTGTTGAGAAGGAAATGGAAAAAATAAGGTGTTTTGACAGCTTCACTCATCAGCAGTGTTTGGAGCGTATCTCACGATACGTCCAACTCTGAGAGGATGGGGGGGGGGGGGGAGAAACCATGTCACATTGTCAAATCAATGCTCTCTGTGTGCTTAATGAGGATGTAATGGGACTTTTTGCCGCTATTGGAAATAAGGCGTCAGATACTGTAGATTGAAGGAGAGTTGGTGGGCAGCGTCAGCCGTGGCACCCTTTTCCCGGTGGTGCCAGATTACATTTCCAACAACAGCTGCCTCCTTTGTCCGCTCGCAGCCAAGCCAAACTGCGCCTAAAATTTCATTTAATCTGCTGCAAAAAAGAGTGTCAACCACTTAAATGGCAGCTAAAAGCACTACTCTCAAATAACTGACTGACACTTGCTAATAATAGACCCTGGCAACAGGGGAGTGGTGGCAGACATTTTGTGTAACCGTAGAGAGACGCCGGGTGCCTGGGAAACAGGGGAGTGGATGGCCCCAGCTTCCCCGACGGGTGGGATCCTCTCACAGACCGCCTGCACCCATACACCCCTCAAAGCTTCACCCTTCCCCTGCCCCGATTAGCCAATCCAAAACTCGCCAATGACCCGCGGTCTCTCTTACAGCCCTCTGCCGCCATGCAACAATGGGCCTACATGTTTTTTTCTGCAAATATGGAGGCAAGCAGGAGACAAGGAGGTGTTAGTTGAAAGAAAGAGTGAGGATTTATAGATGATATAAAAATGTCCCCTTTTCAACTTAAGCCCCCATATGTCTGAATGGAGACTCGGCCATTTGGACCCGGTCAAGGAGCAAAAGATTAGCGCATGGAAGAAGGGGGAAATTGGAGGAGGAGAGGGGGGGACAGATTGAGCAGCTTCTACGGTACTGTGTCATTACACAAGGTCTCAACACACCCTACGTGGGAATCTGAGACAGGGCCTGGCAGGTCAGGGCTGAGCTCGAAGCAATAGAGCACCACGCTAAAACCACTGCATGTGTGTTTAAGAGCCAAAAGCCCAACGGACAGATCATCGTACTCTCTTTCTCTCATACACACAGGAGAGAGAGTATTTATAGAGAGGAGGAAACACCCTTCCACTGAAAAATAAACAGATTCACTGTAGATCACTGAGGCAACAACATTAAAAAAACGCATTCCGGTTCAACGACTTCACAGACACTGCTCTCTCGGTTTTGTTTTTCACTACCTGTTTTCTGCTTTGCTTTCCTCAGGTGTCGAGAGGTGAAGCCGTCTGGAGTGGACACATGTGGCAGGAAAACAGCACGAGAGACATAAAGGTACAAAGGAGGAGTAAGACACTATGGGGTTTGACTTTCACATTAGTGAGGTTTCAATGTGTCTATATATACATATATACATGTGTGTATATATATTCTAGTAGTGATGTTCCTGAACTGAAAGTCACCATTAGGGCACAACCATATTAACGAAATCCAGGCGAAACTTTGCAGGCTAAGAAGCTCCATTGTCCCTGATGCATGAAGCACCGCTTATTTAGAGGTCACTTTGAAACTAAGCAGCTTTATGTTGGTCAATGTGATGAATTTGTAAAGTTTAACAATCATAAATATGATGCAAAATACACCAGCGGAAATGTTTTGCCTCACACGTCCCTCACGTGAAATTACAGATTCCTATTAAGACATTCCTTTTAAGAATTTCACCATTTAAAAGGTACAGTGGGGCAAAAAAGTATTTAGTCAGCCACCAATTGTGCAAGTTCTCCCACTTAAAAAGATGAGAGAGGCCTGTAATTTTCATCATAGGTATACCTCAACTATGAGAGACAAAATGAGAAAAAAAAATCCAGAAAATCACATTGTAGGATTTTTAAAGAATTTATTAGCAAATTATGGTGGAAAATAAGTATTTGGTCACCTACAAACAAGCAAAAGATTTCTGGCTCTCACAGACCTGTAACTTCTTCTTTAAGAGGCTCCTCTGTCCTCCACTCGTTACCTGTATTAATGGCATCTGTTTGAACTTGTTATCAGTATAAAAGACACCTGTCCACAACAACCTGTTCAAACAGTCACACTCCAAACTCCATGGCCAAGACCAAAGAGCTGTCATAGGACACCAGAAATAAAATTGTAGACCTGCACCAGGCAGGGAAGACTGAATCTGCAATAGGTAAGCAGCTTGGTGTGAAGAAATCAACTGTGGGAGCAATTATTAGAAAATGGAAGACATACAAGACAACTGATAATCTCCCTCGATCTGGGGCTCCACGCAAGATCTCACCCCGTGGGGTCATAATGATCACAAGACTGTGAGCAACAATCCCAGAACCACACGGGGGGACCTAATGAATGACCTGCAGAGAGCTGGGACCAAAGTACAAAGGCTACCATCAGTAACACACTACGCCATCAGGGACTCAAATCCTGCAGTGCCAGACAGGTCCCCCTGCTTAAGCCAGTACATGTCCAGGCCCGTCTGAAGTTTGCTAGAGAGCAATTGGATGATCCAGAAGAGGATTGGGAAAATGTCATATGGTCAGATGAAACCAAATAGAACTTTTTGGTAAAAACTCAACTTGTCGTGTTGGAGGAGAAAGAATGCTGAGTTGCATCCAAAGAACCATACCTACTGTGAAGCATGGGGGAGGAAACATCATGCTTTGGGGCTGTTTTTCTGCAAAGGGACCAGGACGACTGATCCGTGTAAACGAAAGAATGAATGGGGCCATGTATGAGATTTTGAGAGAAAACCTCCTTCCATCAGCAAGGGCAATGAAGATGAAACGTGGCTGGGTCTTTCAGCATGACAATGATCCCAAACACACCGCCCGGGCAACGAAGGAGTGGCTTAGTAAGAAGCATTTCAAGGTCCTGGAGTGGACTAGCCAGTCTCCAGATCTCAACCCATAGAAAATCTTTGGAGGGAGCTGAAAACCCGTGTTGCCCAGCGACAGCCCCAAAAAAATTACTGCTCTAGAGGAGATCTGCAAGGAGGAATGGGCCAAAATACCAGCAACAGTGTGTGAAGACTTACAGAAAACGTTTGACCTCTGTTATTGCCAACAAAGGGTATATAACAAAATATTGAGATGAAATTTTGTTGTGGGTAATTTGTTTTCAAGACTCCAAAGTGGGTTTCGTATTTTCCACCATAATTTGCAAATAAATTTTTTAAAAATCCTACAATGTGATTTTCTGGATTTTTTTTTCTCATTTTGTTTCTCATAGTTTAGGTATACCTATGATTAAAATTACAGGCCTCTCTCATCTTTTTAAGTGGGAGAACTTGCACAACTGGTGGCTGACTAAATACTTTTTTTCCCCACTGTAAATGTCTTATAGTTGTGAGCCCTTTTAACAATCAGATCCCAAAATGCCACCATAACAAATCACAAAAACAACGAGGTCTTATTTTTTCCATAAGTGTTTCGAGGTGTATTTCGACGCAACTTATGCATTTTCATAATCGATCATTGTTGTAACTTCCAAATACTCGTGGACGTCTCTAACATATCTGCTCAAAAGCAGGCTGGAGACAGAGAGATGGACAGAGAGAGGGAGACAGGAGGAAGAGAGCGGGCAGGGGGCCTCTCACAGCCTCTGATGAAGACATAAAGGGGAGTGAATGAAGGGGGTGATTTAGTCTGCTGTGGGAGATTTTCACTTCTGCATTCTTGTCATGTCCAGATGTTCTCCTCTAAACACACGCACACACATACACACATCGCTGCACCAAACAGTGGCCACATGAACCTAGTCTATACAAACACAGTAAACTGCATCAGCAAAGTGACTACTGCATCAATACTATTGGAACAAAGATGGACTTTTCCTAGAGAGCAGGACCAATGGCTGATATATATATACATAATACAGTTTAAATATTGCAAATTAAATGCACACATAATGCTGAATCTATCAAATTACTTACTACAAAATACTTACTAAATAAACTAAATTGATCATTTTCTCTCTCTCTCTTTTTCTCTTTTTTTCTTGTCTTTTCTTTTCATTAATTTTTTCTTTTTAATGACTGTGTGTGGGGGGGGGGATCAGTAAGTTTTTAAAAAAGAAATGTATTATTTTATTTATCAAGGAAGCATGCATTAAAGTGATTAAGAGTGGCAGTAAAGGCTTAAACATTGTTACAAAAAAATTTCTATTCATCAAATTGTAATATTATTTCACATCTAATTTCTCATATTATTGTTTTAATGTATTTTAGATCAAATAAATGCAGCCTTGGTGAGCAAAAGAGAGTTCTTTCAAAAACATCAAACATAAAAAAATAGTACATTCAGCAAGCAGCATCAGCTATAAATATGTCAACACAAGGTTGTCAACAGATTTTGAAAATGACAAATAACATAGCACTTATTAATACTCCTCTTTTTATACTGCAATTCTCTTACAGACAAGTCTCACAGTCAAGTTTATATATAGTACATCAGAAGTGAGTTTTACTCTTGTACAGGAAGCATGGTGGCGGACCTGTTAGGCAAAACAACCTCCCTCATCTCCGCCGAGAGTGTCGCTTTTCGGACTAGGCCACGACAGCGGCGGGCTGCTCGGCGCACGCTGACGAGCGAGGGGAATCGTGCGCTGATTACTGGCAGCTTGCCTCTCTGACTTGGCAGCTAGTGGTCACTGGGGGAGGAGGACATGATAGAGGCAGGATTTAGCCTCCGCTACACACACAGGGTAATGAGAGCCAGCCAGCATGGATTTATGTGCATTAGGAGGCACAGGGCTACTCGGCCTGTGATACATTTATTTGGCTTTATTAGCCTTGTGGCATATACGTATTGGAGGTAATTTGGTTAAAGCTGTTAGGTCCATTATGCAGCAAGCATCGTCGGAGGAGGGAGAGGGCTGTTATTAGTGGTTATCAGATGAGAATTATGAATGATAACAGAGGCCCTTCTCTAATTTGTGTGGCTAAGGTCTCTATTTAAATTATGCATACAGTGCAGAGCCGATAAACAGCGGGGCATCTGTGCAGAGACATGGCCGCTCCTGTGGTCAGGAAAATACTCCGGTCCCTGCTTTAAAATAAACACACACGCACTTACAAACGCACACAAATACCCACAGAAAATCAATCCTGAACTGTGCTCGCCCTTTAGTTTATAACAGCTCTATGTGTGTTCCTGTTTGCAGCAGCCTGGGCTGTATCTGCGGCCAGCACAGTACGGCCCGCTGGTCAGATCTGTGTGTGACTGCAGCGGGATGCTGGGGTCACTCCATTCTGAAGGTCAGCGGGGCATGGATCAGTTTATTGACCGCAAGCTGAATGCAGAGCTCACCCCGGTGGACTGCTCTTACAGTTTGCTCTCTCTTCCTGTGACACGCTCACCTCCGCTGAGGCCTGTGAACGCTCAGTGTCAGAGAGTAAACCTCTTTTGTTCATTTCTGTGTAAAGGATAAATAAATAAAGTACAAGGGAGTGTAAGACATATGAAGAGTGTTACACAGTCCTTTAGTCTGCAGGGCAGAGGGGTCATCTGAGAATTCTGCTCTCCGTTGTTAACAGGTCTTGCACAGCACTGTCTGGTCAAGCAGAAACAGTCATCTGTGTCTGGTCACGAGGACCATGAGACAAAAAAAACAAAAGAGAGCAAAAGGTTTTATTCAAATTAAATTAAATTACAATTAATTAAATTAAATTATTTAAATTACATAAATTAAATTAATGCCAAGCTAATTAATGAAATGCGTGAAGGGCTGTGCAATGATATATATTATTCAATACATGTTACATTTAGAAAAACATATTTGCATTTTCTGCATATTGAAACTAGGCGTGGCAATAAGTCATTTAGCTGAGCAGAGAAGTATAATATTTACAATTAGAGATTTTTTGCTGGGTTTTTTATCCAAAGCATTTGTAATATATTACATGAAATTTTATTTTTATAATTGTGATAAAATTGTTAATATATATTTTCTTTCAGTTTGGGGTTTCAGGCATTCAAGGCCAACATGACTTTGACAGTGCCAAACCATACTTTCCAACCAATCAGGGAATATACCTTTTTGAATATTAGTGACTTCATTATATATTCAATTAATATGCATTTATTAATTAAGCAACAAATTCTAATAATATAATAATATAATAACTAACTGCCTTGGGACAACTCTTTACTACAGCCTTCAAAGACATTAAAAAGCTGCAGGTACAAATGGGCAAAAGAGCCAAATGCATGAGGTTTGTACAACTTTAATCTCACCAGTCTCATCACAGTAGAGTAAAACTGTGTGTTTTACAGTACGTCTCCCCCTGTCCTGCACAAAAACTACTGTACAGTTAAAAATAACTCAAGAGCCAGTAACTCTCTGGCTATTGATACAACCTCAGCTCCAGCAGTGAGGTCACACATAGTCTCCTCCCCCACGGCCCGTCCACGCACGCTCCCTCGCACATGCAGCCGACCCGCAACTTATCAAAGGCATTAACAACTTTTCGTTAAAAGGCTATAAAGTCTGGCAGAGGTCAGAGTTCACAGCGTCAGCTCTCCAGAGCAGAACAGCATGGCTTATGGAATCAGTGTAATGTGTTTAACAGCGCAGAGTTATAAAAATAGAATGTTTAAAAAAAAGAGAGGGAGAGAGAGAGACAGAGATACACTCCTACACAAGCCCCTGTGTGTGCCGGAAAGGCAGAGCAGTACAACATTGAACAAAGAGCAGCCAGGCTGGCATGATGTGTGTGTATGTGTGTACGCAAAAAAGAAAGAGAGGGTAAGAGTTTGCCCGCGGCATGCCGAGATGTCAAAACTGTCTCTCAGTAGCTGCAGAGAGACGCAGACAAAGGCAGAGAGTCAGCCACTGCTGCTATTGATTACTTCTCACTGGAGAGCACTGTGTGAAGAGGGAAGACAATGGAGCAGATCAAACTCACACACTCACCTCTCCACCCCACACAGAGTGCCACTGGCCTCTGCTCTCATGCAAACCACAAAGCCTGCACTGCACTCGCCAAAAACTCATCCAAAATTAAAGGAATAGATCGGTTCAAAATAAAAATTACATCATTATTCACTCTCATGTAATTTCAAACCGGTATAACTTTCTTTCTACTGTGGAACACAAAAGGAGAATTTCTAAAGAATGTACCGGCTGCTCTTTTTTAATATAATGAAAGTGAATGGGGACTGGAGAAAAAACTTTTTAAAAGACGCAAAAGCATCATAAAAGTGGTTTGTGCGACTCTTTTAATTTATTCCTAATCTTCTCCAAAAGATGTGTTTGTTGAACAGAAGTTATTTACTCAAAATATGCCCTAGCTCTTCTTAGTGACCGTTTCATTGATCTTTTTTTTTCATCTGTCCAAAACCTGTTTGAAAATTTGTGAACGAATCATTCAAATGGTTTGAATTAAGCATTTAATTGAAAAGATCTGATGCAAAAGACAAACAATGAATTTTAAGTTCTATTTCTCTGAAAATGAGAATCAGCTAACTGATTCATTGATCACAGCGGTTAGATGCCGACTGGTTTACACAAGTTTACACAAACAAAATTTGCCCCCCCCCCCCCCCCCCCGTGTTTCCAGGAAATCTGGATACATGCATATATACATGGATATTCATGAGCATAGAAATAAATTTAAAGAACTTATTTATACATCTTTATTTATTTATTCATTTATCCTACTTATTTAAATGTATTGCACTACGTGACCGACGACAAAGGCATAACAACACAGTAGCATGCCACCTTAAAAATTTAAGAACAATGTAATATAAATTATGTCCTTTTTAACTAAACTTTTGGGAAAAAGTGGATATTTATAAAAGAGAAGATCAGGATATTCTTCAAAAATGTTTCTTATTGTTTTCTACAGCTGAAATTCATACAGGTTTGGAACCACATAAGAGTGAGTAAATAATGACCCAAACTTTCCCTTTTGGGTGAACTATTCCTTTAAAACCCACATTTTACAGCTGCTCAGATTAATTTCTCTATATATTCCATGTTCTATACCTAATGAATTACACACATAAAGCTGTCTGGCTATTTTAGTATTCAGGATTATAGTTTTGTTGGACACATTGAAGCTATCAGTTGTGGACTGGGCCCCATTAAGGGCACTGATGTGGCTTTTGATGGTCCTTCTGCAGAAGTAATAGCTGTGGAAAACTGCTCTCTCTCCCTTTTTTCACTCTCACTCTATGCCTCAGTGCCAAAGAGCTCTTGTCCAGGCAAACTGTTAATAAAAGGCACTTTAACAAGACTTCACACAGCCCAAAAGCAAACATCACAGATACTCTGATCCCTGTAAGCAGAAAGACTTTATGTTTGCATAACTAAACTGATACATCTAACAGTGGGTGAACCTGCATCCAAGATAAACACAAATATATCCTTTCATGGCACGGACAGTAAACAACAGAAATGGGTTATATAAACACAATTATGAAAAAAAAAGATTTTTTTTTAATTCAAGCCAATTATAACCCCATAAATGGAGGTGCACCAGGAGTGTGAGGGGGCAGTTTTGGCTGCTGTGTTCAGGATGGAGGGAAAGAAAGGGTGCGCAGGTGCTGATGTGAATCTGGAGGGCATGTCCATTCATCAAACAGCCCAATCTTACAGCCCCCGCACACAAACAAAATATGCAACGGTAAACATAATCCATACATCAAACTCCAACACCAGCAACCCCATTACCTTGTTCTCTCTCTATTGATGTGAATAGAAGCAGTTTACGGGACGGGTGGTTTAAAGATCACTTACATCCCCTGTGTTGCTTATAGCTGTGTTGCTAATAACCAATTTCTCTTCATCTTCCCAATTTGTAATTAGAAACACTTATAAACAGGCTGTTGTCGGGCTTTCTGTGGTTTTCCACAGAAAAGAAAAAAAAGCTCAACGAGTTAACATTTGAAAATTAAGAAATTAATTACGACAGCCATAAATATTAGTATTGTAACTTTACAGTTGTAATGTAAAATAAATGTAATAGAAAATTTTATTATATTATATTCTAAAATATCTTTTTTTAGTTTACAATATTTAATTGGTTTCTTATTATTATATTAGTATATGTTATCTTAAGTCATTTTAATATATAGTTACAAATGGTGTAGCCTACAAGCAAGTACAGCAAAACTGGATATTATTACATTAGATCTATCTATCTATCTATCACATTTTAAATCGCAATTGCAATTTTTGAGAAAAAAAAGCTATTCGATTTTCCCCTAAAATGTGCAGCCCTATAATGTAAACCATATAAAAGCATAGAAAAAACAAATGTTAAAAAAAAGAATTAACTGAACTATTTTCAGTACTGAAAAAAATAAAAAATATAATAAATAGAAGACATAAATAAAATATAAAAAATAAAATAAAAATATAAAAATATGTATATTAGTAATCAACATTTATCTTGCATGATCTTGGGTTTCTTTTTTCCAAAGAGCTTGTCGCAATGCATTATGGGACATCACTATGGACACTACCATAAAATTCAACCAAACTGAAGTAAAATGCATCAAGAGCGTGCCTATGACATCTTTAAATGCTGCTCACAAGTTTTTAAAGAGAGCAAGTGAAGTGTGAAGGGAAAGAGACGGTTGAGAAGAGGAGGAAGTAGAGGAGTTTATTTTTCAGTTGGTGTAGTGGGATTTTGTTTTTGAAAGTTCCTGTTTGTGTAGGGAGTGCAATGCTAATATCAAATAATACGAGACGCGTGTTTTTGCAGTTTCTTGGACATTGTTTGTCTTCAGGTAAAGCGTGTCCAGAAATAGCCTGTTGGCCAAAGTTGCAAGAAATAGTATCGAGTTTGTTCTGTGCTATTTAATACACACATAGCCAGATCACATCTATCCTTAGAAATCCAAGCCAGCTACAGTGACGGTGGGCAGGGTGTAATGAATTCCATGTTGTCTATGCTGAGCCTGTCCTCCTATACGTACCACTCTGGTCTCTCTATGTCCGACCAGCCTGTCAGTCTGGCCCAGGCTGAGCCGTATCTGGCCTGTGGTTACATCTGGGGTTCAGATCTCTGACCCCAGTCGGGTTACATGTACCACAGTCCGTTCTTCCACACACATACATGAGCAGCAACATGAACACACTCTGAAATGCCAGCCGTCTCATGTAGCACACACACTGTGACCTGTGTATCTGCCACCAAAACAAAACTCTGGGTGCCGAACATGTACATGCTGGTTTGCTTAAAGGGACAGTTAACAAAACAAAATCTGTCATTATTTACTCACCTGTAAATGTTGTCCCAAATTGTATGACTTTTTTTCTTCTGTGGAATACAAAAGAAGATATTTTAAAGAACGTGATTTTGTTCATACAATGAAAGTCAGTGGGGTGTTGTTTTGGACCCCATTTACTTTGTTTATATGGACAAAAACAGTTGGAACATTTTTCAAAATATTCACAGATGAAAAAAAAAATCTTACAGTTTTAGGATGGCATGAGTGTGAGTAAATGAATATACAGTTTCATTTTTGAGTGAATTATTGCTTTTACAAACAGACACACTGGTATTCAGGTAGGTGCATAACACACATGCACACACACACAACTAACATATGACCGAAGACATTTGCTGGTCTATCCCCGTGAATTCAGGGGAAGAGCTGGAGATATACACAGCCGGTTCCCTAAAGAGTACTTGGAGAAAACTTCTAGACTGACTATTCAGGTCAGACACACACACTCACTCACATACAAATTAATGTAACTGCCCTCCAGGCAAACACATATTTGAGGGAAAATAGAACTCACCAGGAAATCATTCCACTAAAACTGGTGCAGGTTAATAAAAATGCAAAAACATAACTGCGTTTGTGTCATGAACATCTGGTGACATACTGAATGCTCTGAGGAGCATAGCAGAATGTACATATTCACATTCTCACACACAAATAAAGCTATATAAAAGCAAAAATATACATCTTTTTGGTCTGGAAAAATCTAAATGACAAGCTTGTGTATCATTCAAACTAAAAAGTTAAAAAGCATAAATTCGGAGTCGCATCTCACACCCCCAGCCTGTGATTGACAGTTGTGTATGTGTGTGTGTGTGTGTGTGTGTGTGGCATGGCTGCTTAAGGCCAGTATTGACCTCTGTTCCCAGTGTCCAAGCTCACCTTTGATACGACACCTAGCATGAGATGGGGAAGTGGGTTCTGCCTCAGATAAGAGGGATTGCTTTTATGATACATTGCTCCAGAAGGAAGGAGTCTACCCTCGCCCTTTCCATTCTAGTGTAGAATATTTTTAACTGTTTATGTATCAGACTAAATAAATGCTTGTTCCAATGTTTAGATTTGATACAGTGAAATAGAAATTCAACAAAATCAAACAAACAAAAAACTGAAACAAATCAAGATCTGTTCCATCAAATCAACAGCAGCAAACTAAATGTCAAAGAGATTTGCGTGTTTGTGACTTTTTGAAACATTTATGATTACTTGGACTGCACCAATATTGAAATTCTGGCCAATATCAATAAGATGATAATTATTTTCATGTTATTACCAATAACAGGCCAATATTAGAAATATATACTAATTCTAAAAAAACTAAAATAAATAATTTGTATGCTAGTTAATTTGATTAATAAATGCGCATAATAAACTAAATAATAAAGTACAAATTTACATAATAAATGCGGGTAATTTTTTCTTTTGAAATATGCTATAGAAAAGAGTAAACTGTTAATGTGCAATTTAATATTTTACATGTTTTTGAAAAAAATTAATTTATTCCTGTGATGGTAAAGCTGAATTTTCAGTAGAAAATACTCCAGTTTTCAGTGTCACTTGATCCTACAGAAAACATTGCAATATATTGCTTTGGTGCTCAAGAAACATTTTAAAAACAGTTGTGCTGCTTAATTTTAAATTTTTTTCCAGTATTCGTAGATGAATAGAAAGTTCAAAAGAACAGCATTTATTTGAATTAGAAATCTTTTGTAAAAATATAAACGTCTTGAATGTCACTTTTGATCAATCTAATGCATCCTTTCTGAATAAAAGCATTAATTTCTTTTCTTTCTTTTTTTTAATCTTAAGGACCCCAATCATTTCCATATTTTATAATTAACAAATGCCTAAATTTCCCTGATATTTCCAGGTTTTAATGACTGTGGAATTCTGTAGACCCATATCTAAATCAAACAATCCATCCCAAGTTTCACATGACTCTAGGACTGAATTATGAAGCACAGTCTCAACTGATGAATCACTGTTGCTGGGTCAGTGCAGGGTTCACTGACCATCCCTCAGAGTAGAGGGAGAAATCGATGGTGTCCTCTGTTGGCCGAGGGTAAGTGGGCCATACATCAGGGGTCCCGGGTTCAGCAAGCTGCTTAGCAAGTGGCGATCAGACAGGCGGTCACAGCGCAGCTGGGTGGACAGTAACAGACTCCACCAAGGAATTACCCTTGCTATGGCTCACTCGATACGTGACCCTGTCCAGCAAAACACACACAAAGGGCCTTCATGTCCCGTTTAATGCCTTGTTATAGCCTAAGCTCAGCCTAAATTGAATAAATGGTAACAAAATGACCCCTCAAACACATTGATTTCCTCAAAGCGTGTTTTTCCTCAATCAAATAGCATTTTTTTATTTTTTATTAATTTGAGCTCCTTCTTTACTTTAAATCACCAACGGGGACCCGCAGGTCACGAGCATTATCAGTATTGCTCTTTCATTTTCTTTTGGTGTTTAGTTTTTGTTCTCAAAAGTCCTCCAAGCTAAAGAAGATGACAATGGAGCCCAGGCTACAAGGCCAGCTAACCGGTCTAAACTGGTTCTGACATTGGAGGGGGTGCAGCTGGTGGAAAGAAAAGTAGCATTGTTTTCGCCTTTAGCGAAAAGTAACCTGGAAGCATTTGAGGAATCGGCTGCAGGTACAGTGTAAGAGAGAGAGAAATCCAGTAAGAGAGGCAGAAAAGCAGACTGAAAATTAGAGGTAGGAAAAAAGACAAGCAGACAACATGACTGAACGAGAGAGAGAGAGGGAGAGAGAGAAAGAGGAGGGTGAGGGGAATTGTAAAGGCTAGAGTGAGTGCGGGCTATGACACTGTCTCATCAAACAGCTGGACCTTGGCCAAGTTCATCTGTTAATGGATAACCACCATAGAGCCCCAGCACTCCCCCTTCAACAAGCACCTCCCTCACGCCCCCAAACCCTCGCCGCTCGCTCTTTCTCTGAAAAAGAAACAGACATAGATTATTCTAAAGCCTTTCCCTTTTTGTTGGAGATAAACAAAGTACTTCAGGTTCAGGGCTCACTCTGGGACTCTGACAAAGCAATCTATCATCCTGTCTGGCTCCGCCAGTTTGACCACACTGAGCCCAAGGAGGCTAATGGACCCACTGGACAATTTTGTCTTTGTGTGGATGCCCCCTCCACTCTGCCACCTCCGTTCCAATGCCCCCTCACAGGCACAGATGTGCTTGACCAGGCCCTCTCCAACCTGGATCCATTCCTTCCTTGGTTTTATTACATACAGTGGGGTCCAAAAAGTGAACATGCTTCTATTTAAAATTTTTGTAATGTAATAAAATATTTTTAATTACAAATTATACTGTCAGCTGACAATTTGCGTGTAAAATTGAATTAAAAAATGAACATGAATTTCAGAATTTTGTAGTTTTATTGACAGAAGCACTCAAGCTGCATGAACTCCACATGCTTGTGTCAAATCTAATGATTCTCATCATTCATTCTCCAGAATGATCTAAAAAGCATCTTTGGGTTTCAATGGAAGTAAGAACATCTGATTGTCTATTCAAAGAATCACATGATCAATATGACAAATCTGCTTATTTAATAGTGTAGAATCTTTATATTTCTTCATCATTGTAAATAATAACATTAGAATTTTCAAAACAAAAAAAAACATTTATTCACAGGTTTAAATTAGATTTGAAATATCAGATTTTCAATGTAGACCCTGGGAGCGACTTTAATACAGAGTAATTTTGAAATAAAGAAAAATTAGATGAAATGAGAGTTACAGCAGGGGAGAGAAGAGATAAAAAGAATGGTTAGCATTAGCCTCAGACATGCCGAGGCACATACGGCTCCTGGATTTTCCCTGGAATGACATGCAATGGAGAGAATGAAACTCAAGAGAGGGAAAAGTATAAAAGAACAAGGGAGGGAGAGGGAGAGAAAGCCCCAGAAGAAAAGAAAAAAAAGTGGACTTGAGAGTATTTTAGTCCTTGCTTGCGGGGATTTTCAAACAGAGGGCGATTTTACTGCAGTTTTTGTCTTGCAGTCAAAGACAGTATATATTCTTTTCATACCTTTCTTCAGTTAGGTATTACATTTATCATATTGCCCAATATTCTTCACAGTTGATAAATAATGTGGTATATAAGACAAGTCCCCCATAGTAGAAAGTAGAAAGTTAGAAAGTTCATCCCCCTCTTTTTGTTTTGTATTTGATGAAAAAAAAAATATGTTGCCAAATGCTGGGATTATTTCACTAATTAATATAAAACAACAAAGAACCAAAAAAAATGTGGTAACATATTTCATTAATTTCATAATGTTTATAATATACAACTAACAAAAAATTATAATGTGTGTCTTTACACATTAACATATGAACAACCAGTCAGAAACTACAGTGACTTAAATTGGTTCATGAAATTGGACATGCTGAAAAGCAAGACAATAAAAAATTAGCACAATTAGACAGAATATACATGCGTGAACTGTTAACGGATTAGAACGTCATGAAAATCATTTGGTTTAAGAATTTATTTTAAAAAATGGAAAATTCTGAATAAGTACCGACTCTTGGTTCCCAACTATATTCCACAATAAACTTATAGTGCTCACTTTTCTTCCTTTACAGCAGTGACTATGTCACCTAAGTAATATTTATTAGCCAGGCTGACAAAGTTTATAATATGTCTCCTCCCACTTTTCAGATTGTTCCTGGTTTCTGCTGACGAACTGATACAAGGTTAAGGGCAAACCCAAGCATGAGGGGGGCAGGGCGTCTATTAGTATGGCGTGTTCGCAAACCATAGGGTAAAGGGCCCCACTGCATCTTTATGCATGCATGTGTATGTATGTATGTATTGGGTCGTGTGTGTGTGTGTGTGTGTGTGTGTGTGTGTTGTTGTGTGTGTGTGTGTGTGTGTGTGTGTGTGTGTGTGTGATAATATGTGTGTGTGTGTATCGCGTTTTTTACATGAAACACATGAGCAAATGAGACTACATTGGTTCATGACAAGGGTGACATAGGTATTACAAGGAGAAGGTGGCTTTTCAGGACATTACCCCATGTCCCACTTTTCAAAACGCTTATAAATCGCACAGAATGGAGTGCATTGAAAATCTGAAATAGCACAAAGTATCCTGTAAGGGGTAGGTTTAGGTGTAAGGTTTGTGTAGGGCAATAGAATTATACGGTCTGTACAGTAGAAAAACCATAACGCCTATGGGATTCCCCCCTTTTCAACACAAATGTACAGCGCTGCATTGTGTGTGTTGTTGTGTGTGGTGTTGTAGAGCTCAGGCAACAGATAAGAGCCGCAGGCACCCAAAAGAGGAATAATGAGGGGGCGGGGAAAGGGAGGGGGAGGGTAAAGAAAGGGGGGAAGGAAAAAAAAAGTCCTCGCAGGTGAAAAAAAAATAAAATTGGGCATGAGAAGACAAATCAGAGAAACAGAAAAAACACGTGGAAAATAGGGCAAACATAACTCGCCCCACTTTGTAAACAAAGCAGTTCAAGGGGCCTCTTTCCAAGGGATCTCATCTCCACATCTTACACACACACCCCATTATTCAAGATTGCAATTCTTATTCAGAGACAATGCAACAAGAGATCAATAGCACCACGCGGCTGACTGCAAGCAGTCCAGAGCAAGACATCTTAATCAAACAACAAACATAATTCCCAACGGATGACAATACACTCTCTGCTGTACAGGGGCAAAGAGATGGTGACAAAGAGGGAAAAGAGTCTAAAGCTGAATTGAAGATGGAATTAGACACAGATGGCCGAAGAGAAGACCTCAGGATGGAAAGATTGATAAAGTATTTACTCTTTAAGTCCACTAATCAAGGAGAAAAGAGAACTAATCAACCCACATTACAGAGATCAGACATGCCGCCTGGGATAGTGTCGAATGGACAGCCAGCGCTCTTCCCCTAAACATGCACAGCCGTTTCGCTCTTTCTTTACCCATTTTGAGACGATAAATTATCCATTAGATTTCATCATATCTTACTAAGGCAATTACATCAAGAAAATGATAGCGCGTGTGGAATCAATTATGCATGCCCTTGGCCGGAGACCAGAGGCTGGGAAGTCGGAAAGGGCAGATCCACTCTGCACAAGCACAAAAACACACACACACATGCAAAGAAACCCATACTACACCACGCTACACACACACACAAATACAAAAAAGACCCTGGATCTCACAGATGTGCCCCATCAGTTCATCTTACTGCCTAAAAAGTTCATGCACTTAATAATTTATTTGTGTTCTGGATACGGTTTCCCAGCTGAATATTAACAACTTTGAAGCGTGCTCACAGCCAGGGTAGGCTAAAGGAGTCCGGAGGAAACAGTGCCTGCCGAGTCCCACCGGCCCGAGTCTATTCTCCTCCCCCTCCAACCCTGTCCTCCCCTCCTCTCCTGAAACCGGCACGTCCGTCCGAGGAGTGAACCATGCAGCCGTGCGCAACTTACTTTTTTTCTGGATTCGGAATTCTTTTTCCCATCAAATGAAAAAAAAAAAAAAGCCAGAACGAGGCGGTTTCAGCTGCTCTCCTCAAAGTGCACTTTTGGCGAAACTCGGGGAGGAAAAAAAGCAAAAAAGGCAATATCTCAAAATAATGAAAAAAAAAAAAAAAAAAAAAAACTATTTATCTTTGGGGGGTTTTGTGGTAACACTTTATTTCGATAGTCCACTTTAGACATTCTATTAACAGTATGTAACTTTGCAACTACATGTCAACTAGCAGTTAGTAGAGTATTAGTTGATTGTCTGCTTAATATCTTCTAACACTTTGACTTCTAACACTAAACCTAGCCTAACAGTCTACTCTGAGAGTTAGTAGAGCATGTCAGTTGCAATTAAATGAATTAGTTGACAATGTAATTGGCATGTAGGTTAGCAGTTACTGTATAGTTAATAAAGTCTCAAGTGGACTTCGACATAAAGTGTAACCGTTTATGTTTGTTTGATGCACTGTATTCAATTTTAGTTTTTGTATTATTATTATTATTATTATTATTATTGTTGTTGTTCAATAATGAATTTGTAATATTATTGGTGCAGATTTAATTTATTGTAAATATTATTTTTAGTATTAATTAATTTTTTTTATTGGTTTCAGCTTCTCTATCTGATTATTTCTAAAAATTTATAATATCTGGCATGAATTTAATTTGACTGAGCAAAATTTTTGTCCACAAGCCCACTCTCAGTCTCTTTCTGGTTCAATTACATATGACAGTCTCTCTTTTGGGAAATGCATACACTGATACAAGTCGAGATGTGTGTGTGTGTGTGTGCGTTTTTGTGACAAAGGAGGACATACATTTGTATAATGACAAAAGTATAACATAAAGGTATTACAAGGAGAAGGTGACTATTCAGGACATTACCCCATGTCCCCACATTTCAAAACATATAAATCACAGGGAAACGCACAGAATGAATAGAATGTATTAAGAAAATGTGAAGAATATCCAAAGTTTCCTGGCTAAGGGAGTGAATTCTGAAGTGGTGAAGGTTGGTGTAGAAAAAAGTCAATAGAATCAAGGTGGCGAAAATGTATAAGAAAAGTATCAGTATAAAAAATAAAAACGGGGGCTTAGACGTGCCTATGGGGATTCCACACTTTTCAACCAAAACAAACCTGTGTGTTGTGTGTGGTGGTGTGTGTGTGTGTGTTGTGTGTGGTGTGTGGGTGGTGCATGTGTGTGGTGTGTTTGTTGTGTGATGTGTCTACGGCGTGTGATTTCCATATTGGTCCCGACTGGCCATCCGCATGTTTGAAGATCTGGAAGCTGCAATAGCAGCCGCATGTCCACATGGCAGTGTGACCACGCGGGCAACGTGGCTGAAAGATTTAATTAAATTTCCGCTCATAGCATTTTAACCAGAGGCGCTCACTTAGTAAGAGTACAAATCACTCTCAGAAACATGGCACTAGCATTTGAACCCAGGCAAGAGTGTGTGTGTGTGTGTTGTTGTGGTGTGTGTGTGTGCGTGCGTTTGGTGTGTGTGTGTGTTTAAAATCTAAAACCTGCACAAAGTTATTCATCGTCTGTCAGTGTTAGGTTTATGGTGTAGGGTTGGTGTAGGGGCAATATAATTATCGTTCTGTTACATAGAAAAACCAATTACCCTAGTAGAGAGTCCCCAAAAAAAATGGAAACCAGTGTGTGTGTGTGTGTGTGTGTTGTGTGTGTGTGTGTGTGTGTGTTTGGGGTGGAGGAGGTGTTCAACATCTGCTTCCTCATTGGGAAGGGGGTTTACGGTGGGTTTGGAACAGGGAAAAAATGCATGAATGTCGTCATATGCAGAAAGCAGAATTGCTGTCAGTGTGTGCGTAATTTGAGTGGTTTGACGAGGCTCTCTCTGCTATCTCTGGAGTATGTTACAGCAGCGGGCTGAGCCGGGTCTGATCAGCAGTGATTAAGTGCGCCGCTGTATGCAAAGTGCATTAATGAGGGTGTGCAGAGTCATCAAGTAAATTAAATATGTCAAATCTCCCGGTGAACATTCAATCTTCACATACAACACGTTGCTTTCATTTACAACCTCCATTTCTCGTTCAAAAACCAGGACGAAAAAAAGCAAACCTCAGAAGCAATTTATACCTTTGCTTCTTTTCTTCTTTTTTCTTCCACAGGACCCCCTCCCCTGTATAAGCATGCACTCACACATATAAACACACACATGCTTTTTCATACACAGCTCCCTGCAGAAGGTCTGACAGGCCGTGCTGATGTGTTCAGAATGCGTATGGTAATAGGCCAATCAAAAATGCAAAACAATTGGCAATTACTGAGAAGACCTAATGGTCATTAGAATTTACAACTAGGTAATGAACTAAAGTCTGCCCACACCATGCATATTCATAAAGCAATTTAGGCTTTGAAGATTAAAGAAGTGCTTAAAATTCAAATGAGCCTGAGCAAATTATCAGTAAGATTCAGTCAGGAAGTAAGAGTCTGTGTGTGTGTGGTGTGTGTGTGGTGTGTTTGTGTGTGTGTGTGTTGTGTGTGTGTGGGTGTGTGTGTGTGTGTGTGTGTTGTTGTGTGTGTGTGTGGTCACCAGTCCACATGTTTTTACGAGTAGAATGTTGGCACTCAATTTTCCTCAAGTTTGTTAACAGGAAAAGCCCAGAATGTGTGTATGTGTAAGCGAGTATGTGAGCCCCATGGACCTGACGGAGGCAAGTGAGGGTCTAGGTGTGAGCTTAGAGACCAATCAACACAATAATGGCTGCTTAACAAATCTGGCTCTCAGCTTTACTCGACTCTTCTAAATCTTTATTTGTTTCCATCCTGTTTCATACAGATCAGTTAATTCATAAAGAGGAAACACTTTTCTGGCAATTGTCGGTTTATTGAGTAAATGATCATTTGAAAAGCAGTTCAATATTTGTGGTAGCAGACGTCTGAGGAGGTAGAGTGGTAACAGAGGTAATAAAAAAATCTTTAGTGCAGATATAATCATTTGTTTTCCATTAGTTATGCAAATTACAGTGCTGCTATAATATTTACAATAAAAGCAATTCAATTAAATCAAATAAAAGCTATAGCTAAATAAATACAAATACACCGCATCAAAATGACAATTTTGTACAAAATACAAATAAACGTCACATTTTGTACTATAAAAATCACAAAACAAGCCATATCATTGAGAAATACATTTCAGTTCTCCTCAATTATACTAACAGAACTTTCAGTTTTCAAGGGCCAGATAGAAAGGCCGGCGGGGGGGGGGGGGGGCAGGCGAGACGGAGCACAGTACGGAACAGGGTGGTAGAAGCAGAACGAGGAAGCGACAGCAGCAGCCAAATTTATGTCAGACGCTCCGCAGAATAGGGGTACTGACTCGCACGCACAACAATAGGGGGAAGGAAAAGAAAAACAAAGATACTCTATAAGCGGCAAATTCCCGGTCACACTAAAAATAGTATGTTTGGTTCCTTTAACAATTAAATAACGAAGAACCACGGTGCAAAGGGCGGGGTGAAGTGGCAAGGTCTGGCGGTAACTTATGCAGGGGAAGCACGGCTATCATCCGTGAACATAAATCAGGGTCACCATATTAGTTATGTGAATTACACTGCCAATATTATACTTACAATGCAAGCAATTAAATTAAATAAAAGCAACAGCTAAATAATAAATACATTGCATTTATTTAAAAAAACTATCATGTACAAAAAAGTTGTATTATAAAAGATTTTGTATAATTAAAAGCCACATGAGAAATAAACTCAATTCTCCTCAATTACACCAACAAAAGAAGGCTTTCAATTGAGCGCTCACGGAGTGACACAAAAAAGTATATTTTGGAGTCTTTATCAATCAAATTAAAGGTTGATATCTGTGTCTAACTGTACACAGATCAAATATTAGAGCTTCTGTGGTCACAGGTAGGTTGAGCCTGTGTGGGCTGCAGCTGGGCTCTGGGTGGCTTCATCCCACTCAAATCTAAAAATAAAGCAATTAACTTATTGGCAGGCAGGAGGGGAAAGAGTATGACAGGCCGTCCTGCTCTAGGTGAGGGGTTGAGACCCACACAGGTCTCCAGCACAGTAAAGAAGAGATTCAGAGCCCAGTCAC
The DNA here is from genome assembly GCA_018155175.1 of Sinocyclocheilus anophthalmus. Lineage (NCBI taxonomy): Eukaryota > Metazoa > Chordata > Actinopteri > Cypriniformes > Cyprinidae > Sinocyclocheilus > Sinocyclocheilus anophthalmus. Next base: position 438,987 of record JADLZN010012212.1, read on the forward strand.
CACTGGAACTGACAGAACAGGACATTTCTGAGCATTCATACGGATCTATATACAGTATACAAACATATACAGTATGTGCAAACACAACACACAAGCTACAGTGAGCTTACAGTACTGAATATCTGGATATCTGAACACCCACCAGACCAATATCAAACACACTAAGAATAATCATATAAACACAACCAACCTAATAAATGTATCTAATGCAAACTAATGTTTCATTTTATAAATTTAACATATACTGTCTATCTGACAGATATAAGCAAAAATGTCAAATAAAAAAATTATTAATCATTAATCTGTGAAAGATCTGAGCCCTCGTCACGCAAAGCGTCTGCATACAGTCTCCGCTGCAGAGTCTAAAACCACATACACACATGCAAATACGTGCACACACACATACACAAACACTACAACCCACTAAAACTAGGCAGGCACCCAATACTAACATGAGCAGAGCAGGCAACCACCCAAATCACACACAAACACAGAGAGGGAGATACGGACAGCAGCTCCAGTCGTGGCACGCATGCTCTTGAGGACCTCACATGGGTGAGGGGTGTGGAGTGGCTTCAAGTAAAAGTCTAAGTGAAAGATTTTGACGGGGATCCACCAGCCTGCAAGAGACAGCCTGTCCTGCTTAACACTGCGTTGTTGTTTTTAACAGAACCGGATCAGAAAGGTGGTATCTAACATCCTGTGTCTTCACCTGTGTGAGTAATCTGAGGGCACTTCTCACTGCTCAGAGATTGGTCTTTTATAGGTCAGGTGACTTTGAGTTTTAATTAACAACATTAAAATCTGGGGTTTAGGAGAAAGTTGAGCTTTTATCAGATATTTAGTTTAAAATTGGTTAGGATAAAAAAAAATAGACATAAATAAATCGACTGTTCAAAACAAAGATAATTAATATGTAAAACTATAAATGATAGTTAATTCAGATAAATATAGATAATTCAGTTCTGGAAGAATTTGCTAAGAAATGTTTGAGTTTATTTTAAGATCTCATTTGATTGCAAACTTTTTATATTGGCAACAATGAGCACAGTTTGAGACATTGCTAAGATCTCTTCTAAAACTCTTTGAGATTCCTAAGGTCTTTTTCTGAGTAGAATAATTTGAGAAAAAGCACAAGATTGTAGCAAAAAATCTCATGCTCTTTTATAGCTCAGTTCACTTTTAAGTTTCAAGTAACAAATTAAAGAGTATAAAAAGAATTTTAGGAGAAACATCTGAAAAAACGTTGACTTCTCCCCAGATGTTTTGCTTTAGGAAAAAATGCTCTAGAAGAGATAATAATAGACACAAATGAGATGATTGTTTACATATAAACAAGAAAATTTATGTGGATGAATTCAAATCAAATCAAAGTTGTAGCTCAGTTAATTCAGTCTTGGAAGAATTTGATAAATGATTGAGTTCATATTGAGATTTCATTTGGTTGCAGACTTTGGTACCTTGGCAAATCTTAGCAGTATTTAGACATTGTTAAGAACTCTTCTAAAACTATGAGATACCTAAAGTAATTTTCTGAGGAGAAAATCTGAGAAGCATAGGGATACAACACAAACTGAGCTCAGTTGACTTTTAAACTTTAAAAGGAAAAAGTAAGTTTAGGAGAAATGGTTAGTAAATGTTAACATTTTCTGAGATATTTCTCACAATATTCTTTATGAGTAATAAAAAATAGACACAAATGAGATACTTTAAATTTAAATACCAACAAGAAATATCCAATTGAATAAATTAAAATCAAATTAAAACTATATCTCAGATAATTCAGTTCTCAAAGTATTTGATAAGAAATGTTTGAGTTAATACTGATATCGCATTTGATTACAAACTTTGATATCTTGTCAAATCTGAGAACAGTCTGAGATCTCTTCCGAGGTATTTCTGAGGAGAAAAATCTAAGATATCAGCAAAAATATATATATATTCTCTGTATCATTTGGAGCAACTGTTGACATATTAAAGCGATCTCATTTGTGATTTTTCTTCCCTACAGGTGGGAAGCAGACGCCCTTAAGAGATTAGCAGAGACAGAATGATAGAAGGAGCGACAAAACAGAGAGGAAAGGAGAAGAGAGAAAAAACACCAAGCGCTGAAGGTGTCTGTAGAGACTCAAGTCCTGCCATCTGTAACCATTAGAGCCCAGATGAATTGATCGGATTGAGCAACCCGGCTGGCGCGGGGGCATAGCTGGTCAAGGTGACCTCGTAGTGGAGTTGTGTCCGCCTTGTGATACCAGGAGAGATAGAGCAAAAAGAAAGAAGACAGAAGAGAAAAAAAAAATGAACTAGCCTAGCTCTGGAGCAGTGACGAGGCCATTACATGTGTCTAACAGTGCGTGTGTGTGTAAAAGGTAAACAGAGTAGTGGAGGATACCCCTCCTGAAGCCCACCCGATGCCTCCAGCCCTGCTCTGTGCCAATTTCTCTTTGGCATTGGCCGCTCAGGGATGTCCTGCAGTACTAGTGCCAACTCACACACACACACACCTCGCATACACAGCAGCAGAAAACCACAGACAAACGCACAGGCCTCTCACAGTCACACACACACACACACACGGCCTAGCAATTCTGCACCATTCCTATCTGTGTTTATAGAAGCTGTCTGTAATGCGCCGAGATTTATAAATATGCTTTGTAGTAAATAAACATTTTTATGGACACCTTCCTCTAAAACATCTGACACAATTTGAGAGCTGCAATATGACAGGACCCAGTGGATATGTGCGCGTCCACCCACATAAAAACATGCACACATGTTGGCACAAAAAAAAACGAAGAGATCAGACAAGAGGGGAGCTTGAATATCAGTAAAACGATCACAAAATCTCTCCGCAGAGGCATAATCACACTTCTCACGGACCTAAAATCGAACTCTACACCAGCACGTACCTGCGAACAACAACAGATACTGAGCGTTTTTGCATAGCTTTTATTTTTCATCTAACATCCGCCGGAAAGACAAAGCGATCACTCGAGGTAGTCCCGGAAAGACGGCGTGATCAGGTGGCATTATGGAGATGAGGACAGACAGAAAGGAGAGAGCTGGGTATTTCTCCTCTTGTGATGGAGGAGGCGAAGCCATAGTCTGCAGGAGGGAGGGATGGGGGGGGTGAGAGCATCATTGGGTGCTAAGAGCGTATGAAGGGGTGCGGGGGTGGGAGAACTGAGACGGAGCGGGTGGCACTGTGCCAGGCAGTGCCCGTCTGGCTGATAAATACCTTTGTTTCCTTGCACGCCGACTTTGGCGCAAAAAAACAGGTAAAGACAATGTGATTTTTAAGGTTTAAAGCCTTCAGATATACAATTTTCATATAATATCTCTCAATTTCAACTGAATATAAATAAGTCTTGTACAAACAACAAAAAAAATGGATTCTCGTTTTTTTTCCATGCAACACAAAATTCCCAACCCAACAAAAAATGTGTGCTGTAGCCCATTAGATGAGAATGGCGAATGAAAGGAAGCCTTCCACCCCCACAGCACCGAGCCGACTGTATCATGCAAATCAAGCCCGAGGATGCAGAATATCACAATGTTTTTTGTGAGGGATGCTGAGAGACACATTTCCACATGCAGCAAAACAGCTCCAAGAGAATTAAACATCATTCTGTGCTATTATTACACCTCTTCCCTCTGGAAAAGCACTGCACACCTCTCGCACACACATTCGGTAATGCTAGTTTTTCTAAGATCTGACAGAAGATGGTACACATATGCAGGGACTAGACACAAACACACATGGGCTTCCAACAGCACAGTGTTCTTTGAAAGGGACAACGGGTCTTTTGTATGAAGAAATCCTGCCAGTGAAAGAAAATAAAAAGGTTTGGAAAATTAGCGACAAATGCCCCCCCAGTTCGAATACATATTCATAAAGAGTCGCTTCCAGGGCACCATCGCCGCTCGGGTAAGACATGTCTCTTTGTCGCTTCCCGATTATTCATTTTCTTGATCGTAAAAAAAAAAAAAGGTGTCGCCCCATATTAAGCCGTGGCAGCAACACACACCTGCACAAATGAAATGATCTTGTGATACTGAGCAGCCTCTGTATACATGCATATTTCCACACATGCCTCTAAAGAAAATCTATTACGTCTGTCAGAAACACACACACTCCCATGCTGCATGGGGCAGTTTGGAAAATAAAAACAACTGTCGTGGTTGCCTCGGTTCTCACTGATGACTGAACGTCAGTTAACGCTGCTCCTTAAAAGTCCTCTTAAAAAACGATCAGTGTCACACTCGCTCCCTCACAGCTGAACTCCAGAAAGGCGCTTTGATGATAATTATGATCATGACAGATCATCAAGCTCCAGATAATATGTGATTTAAAAAAGGAGGAAGAAAAAAAACAATATGGAAAAAAAGCTTAAATTGCTGGGGTCTTTGTTAAGCCACTCATTTGGGTCACATTTTGGCACAGAAAATTGCAGGTGGCTCACATGCCAGACAATCACACACAGTGTAATTGATTCAATATTAATTGGATGCCCCTGATTTACATTGACTGCTACAGCCATATGCATAACACAGAGAGAGAGAGTGACAAAATGGGCGAGTGAGCGAGCGAGCAGGAGAGTTAGAGGCATTAAAAACCCACCCAGCAAAGGCCATTTAAAAACAATTATCTGTATTGAGGTCCGTTCTGCATGGCGGCAGTGTTAGTCCGATCTAATCTGCCAATTTATTGGAGAGCAGTCATAATTTCTGAAGGGCTGCCATAGCGAAAGACAGAGTCTTGAAAAGCGCTTGATAAAATGTTTTTAAAAAGTTCAGAGCTCCAAATGGCCCCATATCGCAAGCCAAAGCAAATTCAATCTGTTCCATCGACATGTTTTTGGACAACGCGTTGCGAAACAGAAGATCATAGGATGTTACTCTGCATAATTTTTACATTTCATCAGACATCTTATATTGTGCAGCAAAGGACATGAAGCCGATTATATCAACAGAGTGTATTCAAAGCTCTGGGAACAACATTAATTCAACAAGACACTTCTGTGTCAACCTGTCTAATTTTTGTTTGCCATTGTCAAGAAATGAGAGGATTCAAAGTCTCATTTAGGAATTAAAAATTAAATAAATAAATTATGACTGCATCAAATCACTGCATGGGAGTGTTTCAGTCACAGGAGTGTTTCAGTCCTAGTAAGGCCCCCTCACCAGGATACATTGTGCTATTTGGGGTAACACACAGTCACACACACACACGTGTGTATTGCCACTTTCTATGCTCACACAACAAATCCATTCCTCTGTGACAGTTACTGCCTTTTCTCACACTGAGCAGCTATATATGGAAATTGAGTTGTTACATCACACATACCAATTTCCTTATTTGGTCGTCTGAACTATAGCCTAATGATCTGTCTTAAAAATAAATTAAAACTAAAACAATTAAATGATAAAAGTAAAATTAAAAAGTATAACAATGAAACACAATAAAAAATAAACAAATAAAGTTCATAATAAAAACGAGTTACAAAAACTAATAAATAGAAAGAGATGTAGCAAACAGAATAAAAATGTTATAATATTATATAGGTATAATATATATAGTATATATATTATATCATATATAATATATATATATATATATCTATTATATATATATATATAGGGCCTATATACATTTTAGCATGTACGTCTGTTGAATATATATATATATATTTCATATCAATTATAGAAATGTAAAAATGAAATACATTTTTAACTTAAAAGCATTGAACTATCACCTTTCCTTCAACCTTGCAATTTTGTGATGTTCTAGACCACCTCTAACCCAGGTACACACACACATACACACTCTCTCTCTCTCTCTCTCAAATTATTATGGTTTATACAATCATGGTAAGCTGCAGTCATAACTAACCTTGAATATGTTATGTCTGAAATTGTCTATAATATGGCTAATTAATATCTCTTCCCTGTCTGACCTGCCATGCCCGTTATGGACCTTCCCACAAAATTGTTTTTAAAAAAAATAATAATAACAAGCACACATAATACCAGTGACCCAACGCTATCAGCTGAACCCTGATACATTATGATGTAAATGAGTTTAATAACCCAGTTTTGCGGCTGACAGAAACAAGAGGCGTGCGCGATAGCCAGCTCGCATAAAGGTTGTATAATTTGTGCTGAAACTGCATCAACATGCTTAAAACAAAGAGGGCAAACAGACACAAATGACCTGCTTGATCAGCCTCCATATCTGATTAAATTTAAATACTATAGCACAAAAGTGTGTTCCACAGCAGATTATTGTAAACATTTATATGCACACAAACTAGGAGGCTTTGTTTTCTGTATCTCAAACTATGCAAGTGGGAACTGTTTGAAAACAACTTGATACTTGAACTCAGCAGACGATAATTAGCCCAGAGCAAAGGGTCAAGTCCAAATGACTGTTGATGGGGCTAACCAGACGCAGACGCTTCCTGGAACCTGATCTTTGAGGCAGGCCAGAGAATGGCCAAATGTAAAGCCAGGCCAGAAAAACAGACTGGAAAGTCTCACTCTCACATTTTCTATATTTAAAAAAACAGTCACTCTAAATCACCCCACTCAAGACACTCATGGACACATAATAACACACCGACAACTTAAAGCAGTTAATTTCACTTAACGTTCAGCTTAAGCAAGATTAGACTTACGCTACTCTAAGATTCCAGGGTTGTCTATATTTTAAGCTGTTTACAGTGGAAATTAGGGACTATCTTTTTTATGACTGTATTTTCCGTGTTTTATATAGTGCATAAAGTCAACTGCTAATTAAAATGCACATCCACAAAACTAAAACAAATAATTAGCGTTGTGTTATTGTTTCCTGACAAACCAAAATAACCGAACGGCCTTCCGTTTCCTTTCTTTTTTTGACAGAAAGTGAAAATGTGAAGGCATGCATTTATACGGATAAGATGTGGCTATGCAAGTACCCACAACGAAATCAAGATACATCTGTCGAGACCACATGAGAGAGGCTGTGCAGCACAGAGAGGCGTTTCCCATGAGCCTGTGGACACACACCGAGGGGGATGGCCTCTCCTGTCACAGCAGGACTACTTGAACCGTCCCATTCAGTGCAACCCCCCCCCACCCCCCACCACCCCCCCCCCCTCCACTTTTTCTCCCCGTATGGGAGAGCAGTCCACCATGCCATAAAGAACACACACTTTGCACTCAACTTCAACAAATCTACAACTTTTAAGTCACAGTCTGCCACTTTGGGTCTCATTTGATTACCATGAAGAGTGAACGACAAGTTACCAGAGAAAAAGGATTTGAAACACAAAGTGCAAATGTGCTAAACCGAAGCATGCAGTCGGTGGTGGGAACGTGTGATCTACGGTTCGAATCTGAGCTTAATTATCCAAATCCCACAGAGTCCATCTGAAGGAGATCCTTGATTCCAAGCAGCGATGATCTTGAGATAATAAATCAGATTTGAAATGCTTTTTTGTTTTTTAATCTTTGTACTCTATGAAGTAATGCCGGTTCCTCTTTTGGTCTTCGTAATGGCTTCTCACTCTGAGGTTTGATTGAATATACCCCCCTTCCCCTTCCTGCTCCACAGCTTTTAAATATTCAGCACTCTGATACGTCTCCAGAGCTGTGAATGAGACGACCCACTGAGAAAGGACATGTGTCTACGATATGCGGCCCACACAACAACTCGGCTCCACCACAAATGTTCCTCTCACAAATACACGCACAGCCCTTCTATAGTTAACGGAAAAATCACATGAGATGAAGTTACCTGTAATGTTTTCCTGTTTGGGACAGATTCCTCGAGAAGACGTCGATAAGCAGTCATCATCCTCCGGCGTGACCTGGACGCCCACCTCCACGGGGTTGGAGGCTCTCCTCAGCTCACCATGCGAGGGTGATGGGGGCTTATCCACTGCTTTGTCCATGCACAAAGTGCCATTGCACTGCTTCCTTTTGTGTTCAATGAAAATAAGGATGTCTCCCAAAGGGAAGTTCATCTGACACTGGCCACAGGTGAGCAGGTCCTGGTCTCCCTCTGGAGCTACCTGTACCAGCCCACGCTGTTCCTGCCTCTCCTCCGAGACCACGGCAGACAGGGGCTCGGCTGCACGCAGGAAGAATCCATATGCGACACAGAGGGAACGAAAAGCAGAGCGAATATTAGAGACTGGGTGCTGTAATGAATGCAGTCAAGACGAGGGAGCACATAACAGGATAAACAACAAGAACACACATTTTATGTTAATCCACCACTTTAATTTCGTTTTTAATTTCGTTTTATTTTCAGATCCATCTTTTAAATTTCTGATCTGTAATTACATTAAAAGATATAAATAATAATAATAATAATAAACATAAAAAATAAAAAATAAATTAGTCACTGTCAGTTAAACTTCAGTGAACAAGCCTAAAAACATAATATTCACATAACTAATAGCAAGGGCTTGACATCTTATTAACATATAATTTATTATGATATAAGAGTAAAAGTATTGCTTTGGTGCATTAGCATCTGTGTCTAAAGCTACAGTAAATTAATCTCAGCCTGACTCTTTGTTCCACTCAACCATACACACATCTGGATCATGAAATGACTGCATGGACAGCACATGTAGATATCCAGAAAACCCAACACAAGTCACAGCTGCAGCAATAAATGTTCACACAAATAGGGACTTTAGCTTCTTTTTTTTTGCACTCACGATAAAGTTAGCTGTAAGGTTTCACACACCACATACAGACAATATATGCAGGCATTGTTATAATGGTTTGTTTAGTGAAATCTTTTTGAGAAGAGGTACCTAGCTCCTAATGTAAGAATCTGACATCGTAAAGCTGACCAAGTTAATGCTTTAAGAACCCAAAGCCACAGAGAATCAAAAAATAGGATTTTTAATTTTGGTGGGATGATGGTGACAGACTTTTGATCAAAAAAAAAGGTGACTAGGCATCTCATTGAGGGCGCGGTAAATTAATTAAGCCCCAGTCTCGGTTTTGTTTTTTTATTTTTTTTTTTTTTTTTTTTTTTTTTTTTTGTTGTTCCGGGCAGATATTGAGGGGCAGATGTGGAGTATCTCCCAGACGAGCTTATGAGGAAAATATCCGACACATTTGCACATGGAGAACAATAACGAAATGTGATCAATTTCTCTTCTATATGTAGTAGCTACTGCTTTCGCTATTACGTAGTTTTTGTTGTTGTTTTTCGAGATTAAATGCTCGCCATGCAAATAAATAATAGAAAGCCTACTCGATTTAAAGTGAAGTATTTTAGATCTGATTCCTAGTGATGTTGATTCGTAATGAATTCGTAATGATAACAGCTGTAGAACTTCCAGTTAGGCGTGATTGTGATAAAACACAGAGATAATCGATATATGCAAAACTTCAGTCATGATTTAAGAATGAAACCGAGCGAGAACATACAAAGTTGGTAACATATATTTCAGCTGCAATAAAATACGTTACATTAAAACAACAGCTTGTATTCAACACTTCAGTTAGCTATAACAATTATATTGTGTACTTATTTTACTTTCGCAGCTGATATCCGCACATATGCATATTTTTTATTAGAATTACAGAAACTTTCACGATGCGATATATATATATATATTATATATATATATATGTTCAAAATATATTTCGACAGTCAAGGATCATGCAACAAACAAAATTACGTTTGCTCAGAATGTGTGAAAGCTGTATCACATTGAGTTTTCCCAATTGCTTTAAATTCCACTACAATCAGCGCTGGCACTAAAAACTATATTGAATTTAAAACTTTTTTTTTAGAATATTTTTAGAGATTTAAAATCCGTTCAAGTGTCTAAAATCAAAAGCAGCTTATTACCAAAAAATATGATGATAATATTTTCAAATAGCTCTGCTCAGAAAAGTAGCTATCTGTGTGTAACCTATGAACGTGAACATTTAGGCTAAAGCTGGTTTTCAGTAAAGTAATTTTTAAAAGTTTGTAATAACAGCTTCTTCGTTAGAATGTCTCTTTCACTTTAAAAATAACTGCCTTCTGTGTAATTATGAATTAGATGACAAAGTCTATCAAGATAATACATTTGGTCTTGCCTGAACATCCTTTGCTATTGATCTATTACAGAATAAATGTATTAAAAATTATACATTTCATGCCAGGTCAGGACGGGGTAAAAAAAACTGTCACAAGTTAATATACAATACGTTTCGCTCTTGCTAACATATGGTCAAATATAGATAAAGATAGCGGTGAAACTGATCGGGTTAGAGTCTAGTTTATGATCGTCGTCTGCCCCCTAGCGGTGGATTTCTGACACGACCCGCAGCGAACACACGGAGTAACCCGCGTTAAGATCCCACAGCCTGTGTGTGGAAACCCAATAATGTTACACGATACTTTACAATGTTACAACAACTCGGGATTTGTGTCAAACGTGTTTATCTAATAAAACGCGACCTAATGCTTTTGTAGCTTTACGTTTGAGATATCAAAAGATATCTAACAGACAAAAAGACAAGAGCTAAAATGTTTACGTTTCGTCGTGCTCCTGGCAATATTTCAGGTCCATAAAATACGAAGCACACTTTATTTACAAAAAAAATGCAACCTACCACAGTCCTTCAAGACATGTTAGATAAATAATAATAATAATAATAATAATTCGAATGATAATTCGGAGAACAGTAGTAGCTATGAATGTGTGCATACAAAAAGAGCCAAACTGGCTGGTTTTCTTGACACACTTGTATCTAAATAGTTGCATTACATTTAGGTTTCGTCTTACCTTTGTCACCGACATTTAAGACAAAAATCAGGCCTACGTGAAATCGAATTTATCCTTGTACAAATGCACACAAAACGGCAAAGAGCGTAGCGTAAAATCGTCTCCTATTGCTTTTAAGCGAAAGCCCATACGAGTCGATCAGAATCGCGTTTTGCTTCAAATGTAAGAAAAGCTTGAGTTTAAAATTCAAATAGATTTTAAATGCAGATGCCTTGCTCTGCATTGTTAGCCTCACACAGGCGACTATCGTGCTCTATTTGCTGGCAGTGGGTCTACGCGCACGCGGCGCTTGTAAACAGTCGGACACGAGATTTTTCCCAATCAAAATTCACTTCCACTCTTTGAAAATCTTCCAAAAATAGTGCAAGAGGGGGGAAATCCTGCCCAGAATCACAGACAGACAGCGTTACGGGACATTCCACGAGATGTGAGCGTAAATAAGCGAGCGAAAGCACGCCTGCATATACCCACCACAGTCCGGTATATGTGAGCGCTTGCTCTTAAGTGGTCAAGGCGACTAGGGCACGAGAGCCAAGACATATGCGCCTAAACACAGAGCCGGCATGAACTTGTCCAAGTATAGCGATGGAAAGCAAACTTTTGTGGCATTTCGGCGGACGAGGGTGCGCGTAAAGGCATTTCAGAGATGGGAACGCTCTCTTCACTAAAGTCCACTTGATCTGCGCTGTCCAGTGTCCAGTGTGTCTTCACTGAGAATTACGCTCCTCTCCAGCAGCTCAACACTACAGAACGGAGCCAAAATCAGGTAAAGCGAACGGGCACAACATATATTTGTCTTTACTTACGCGAAAAATCCCGTTTGCTTAAGTGCTGGGGTTTGCCTTGCTTGCGGCGAGACATGGTGGTTGGTGGTGGCTTTCAGCTCGGTTCACATCGGGAGAGCCGGGTTAGAAGGGAGACTCCAGAGAAAATATCTTCATCAATGCCTTTGACATCCAAAATAAATTAGAAATAATACAAAGATGGCGCAGGGAAGATGGATTGTGGGATAGCCGTCATGGCTTTTTTGAAAAGAGAGAGAGAGATGAAAAAATGGCAAAAGCCCCCCTGAGCTGCAAGTTCAAGTGCGGACGTGACGTCCCTGCGAACTTGAACGTCAGGAGATGGATGGACATAGACATACAGAACATGGGCAGGGCAAAGCCGTGGAGTGGGAGGAGGGAGTGGAAATAGCAAAACCAATGGACACTCATTAGGGGCTGGACATGAAAAATAGACCCGAAGAAGCCAATGGACAGAAAGATCAGGGGGCCGGACAAGAGGCGAGAGAGAGAGAGAGCGAGAGACACGCACACACAGAAAGAGAGAGAGAGGGGAGATATGTTTAATGGAATCAATGTGCGCTGCGGCGTGTGTGTGTGTGCGCTGGGGGTGGACGCAGGAAAACAGAGCACGAAAAGCCAATGGACAGGAGATTCAAGGGGGCCGGACATGCTATATATACAAAGAGAGGAGGAGAGGAACCTCGCATATAAGGTTTCGTAGTGGACACTGATGGTGTTTCAAACACAGTCACTCAACTCCTGGTCAAACAGTCAGTCAGAGGTAGCGCGCAAGCTGCTTCTCGGCGAGACACACGGTCGGGTTGCATGAACAGGACAGACAGGTTCCGAGCCGGGGCATGTGGGTTCAACCACCGCGTGCGCTGCCACATTCCTCCAGAACAGACAGAAACTTAAGGGACATCACATAGAGCAAGATAGGATACTCGCTCGCGCGCTTTACAAGCGATGTAGGTGGGACTTAAATACTACAAGAGTGTAATTGTAAAAATATAACAACACACTGACGAATAGATTTGTGGGAGCAGCCCACTAGAAAGAAAGGGGCCGGGGTAATAACTTTCAGATGTGTTCAGATTATAGAGAATGGCGACTGGGAGGAGGAGGGAGGGTGTCAGTAAACCGCCGCGTGGATTTAGAAATATAAAGATGCTGTAAACAGCGCCGATGCATTCGAAATTAAAGAGACATGAAGCATAACCGAACGCGATGACAAGCTAGTTCAATGCATGAGGTGGGAGGAAGAGAGAGACACCCCTGCGAACTAGTAGAAGTACAACTAGACTATAGCGACTGCTCCAGAGACTCAAAGCAGAGGCTGCGTGATCAAGTGACAGTCTGCGGGGAAAAGGCACAATTCAATAGGGAACCGATCGGAATTGAAGTCGAATGCTGGAGATAATACGTGACCCGTGAGCGAGCGAGTGAGTGAAACTGCTTTGCAGGCTTATACGCTGACATCTTTGTTTCTGGACCAAGACTGATCGCTGTGCTGGTGCGTGTGTGGGTATTTATTTTGTCAGATCTTTACGCGAAAGTTGAGTCAGGTTTGCGCTGGGTAAAAAGGTCAACTCTGCGCGAGGGCTATCTGGGAATCCCAATGTATTCGCTCGACTGTACCACACTGACTGTGCCGATGCTTTTCAGGTCACTGTCCTCAACAAGTGCATATGATTAAAAGCACCGAATCGATCTGACGGTATATAAAGCCTTTGATTTCGTTTCAATGCAGCGCAATATTCTCCACCATGCACAAAGGGAGCTAGATACATTTAAAGCACTTTTAAGAGTACAGCGCGTAAATTATGTAATTCTTTAAAAAGCATATAATAACAATAAAGTGCTTTAAGCAAAGAACAATATTCAAAGAAACATGTAGGGTTCTTGGGTTGGCTATATGATTATCTGAATATTATAAAAGCTAATTCAGATAATTGCTTTGAGGCTCTTTAAAGCACCAGCATAAACTGGTTTCTGGATAATAAAAAGTAACCATAGAAGGTTATCATACAGAATCAAGCTGTAAAACACATTTTGGCTCTAATTAGGACTTTTATTTTTAAGCGTCTAATATTTCTGCGATCGTGCAGGGTGATTGACAGAAATACACCACGGATTCATTTAGGACCTCTCGAGAGGGAATGTGCTCTGCGATTCATGCATACCACAGAAAGATTGCATTGTTTAACCTAGCTCGAAATATTTCCAAGTGTGAAAAAAATAACGTTGTTTAAAAAAGTAGTGAGGTTAGCTGTAGTCGGAAACTGTGATTATATTGTCTGCATGCAACAATCTCTACAAAATCCAAATGAATATTTCCTTACGCGTGAACAGCAAATGCTAGTGAGGTTAGGATGCAACGTGTGGAAAATGGGTTTGCTTTTGACTGAACGATCTTTCTGTATAGAAGCTTTCGGTGCTGGACAAATTTGGGGATGTAACACTAACCATGGCACCTGCCCACTCAGGCCATTGGCTGATAGATTTTCCCACATTTTTACTTTTCTGAAAGTCTGTCCCTGCTCCAGGCGGACATTGATCAGCGCAAACGGAGCGTTTACACCTCCTTCAGGAATGGAAGCTATCAGGCAGCAACAAAACGCCGCGTACAAACCAGAATTTCAATATGTAAATGACAATGCGACTGATCCCATCATAAATCAGCCAGACGTTAAATGCATCGCAAAATCCATCTCTCCAATGCACGGTCAGGCGCGCTCGCTCGTACAGAAAAAGTGCTTTTGTGTGAGAGAGTGACAGAGGAAGCGATTGGAAATGAGAGTGAGAGGAAAATGCGATGACAGATTCATGCTTAAAATAACGTTTCAGCTCAGTGCGCGAGGCCCTGTGGATGACAAAATCCAGATGACCAAATCTACAAAACACCATGATTGTTGCTGGTAGATCATTTTATTAAAATGCGACCTTCAAGTAAATAGTAGGGTTTCACTATTTAAAACTACCAAAAATGAATATTGGTCCATGGGTCAGAGGAGGGAAAAAAGCAAGACAGTTGAATTTCTTTTGGTCATGTGCCTGCCTTCCACGAGTAGTGGCGCAAGGAAATTGACTGACTGGCCCCTTGGGCGCATTTTAACATGGAAATGACCAAGGGCTTATGCGATAAATCAACGCCCAACGCCCTGTTCATGCTTCACTCCTCTCATTTTCCCACTAGCTCTGGCAATTCATCAGCAGATCTGTTTTCCCGCAACTGTTGTCCAGCGCTGATGTCATGTTGAAAGAGGGGCTTTTATTGGCATTTATGCTTTACCAGCGAGATTAGCACTGAGTGAAAACCCTCTCGTGCACTGTGTGTAAATAAGAGAGAGAGAGTGCCAGTGTGTTCGTTTATCTTTGCCTAACTTTAACTGGAAAGAGTTCTCAGTATAAAAGCGGGCATTATGTGGCTTTTGTTGCAAATTCTTTATTATTAAAAATAGGTTTTCCGCATGCATTTCAACGTGATAGATTTCAAGACTATTCCAATACATTACATTATCTGGCCAAATGTATTCAAACTTTTCGTTTTTAGTACTCAAAGAGCACCTGTCACTCGTTATTGAGCATTTGATAAACAAAGTGTCTGGTAGCAAATACTAGTACCTGTTCTAACACCAGTTTGTGTTAATTAGTGCTAAACAAACTAAACAAAGAAAACAATTTTTGTAAAAAAAAAAATTATAAATTACGTTCTCGGTTCAATTTTTATTTATTAATTTATTATTTATCTATATGTTATGGCTATTTTTGTTCAATCAATTGCAACGTTCTCATTGCACATTATTATTGCACGTTATTGATATTTTTAATTTATAAAGTGTACATTTACTTCTATATTCTCTTTAAACTTTCTTATCAAAGCGATTACAGTACAAATGAGAACTGAGGCATATTTTACTTAATCCACATACAGTGAAAATAAAAAGTAAACAAAAATATTGGCCAAATATTTATTTGCCTCTTTATCTGAGTGCTTTGTTTGCCAGATGTGGCGATTAGTATGTTAAGATCTCCATACTCTGTGGTTCTCACAGTTAGTTTGTGGGTGCCATATAGATAGACTTTAGACTAATTTACAGACAGATAAAGAGTGAAGGCCATACACTGGCCCTCCTGGGTGGAATTAAATCGGCCTTGTCTTGTTGCTAGTTCTAAATTAAATGGCATGCATGTGTCTCTCAGATATGGTTGTAATCATGATATTATCCTCTTGGGACAGGATCTGTGAATCGTGTTTGAGTAATTAACCATGTAAAATTTTACTATAAAAGTGAGCATTATTATCGAAATTATTTTTATCTAAGTGCATTCGCTTCCAAAACATGTTTAATTCGTACAAAATACCCTAAAAATAAAGGACAGAAACCTCCAAAAAAGACTTCAATTTGTCCAATGTCGCAAAAACGAATATGTTATTTGACACAAGAAATCAGACTGACCGTAAGATGAATTAGGCCTTTTCGTGTCGCCTGTGAAAGACTTTGACCACCTTAAGTCTACATATCCCACTGAATACAAGTTTTACCTCAAAGGACGGAGAGGGGCGAAATGGGAATGCTCTTAAAATCCCTGGTAAGTCAAGCCTTGGCTTCTTTAAGGAATTTTAAGCTTCAGCAGTTCAGACACATCCGCGGACTGAAAATTAATATTAATGGCTAGATTTCACAATGTGGCATTATCACACTGAGCGATGGGTGGGCATGCCAACTGGGTTTTGGCAGGTATTAGATATAATCAAAGGGATTACGTCTCTGTGGGCGAAATTATAAACGTGAGCACTGGTTCTTCTACAAAAAGCAACGGCGTGTGAGTGTGTTAAAGAGAAGAAAAAGTACACTACTCACAGGTAATCAGATTAATCAGACTACATGTGGACTCATGCTGTAAGATATAAAGACTACACTTAGGCTATTGTGAGAGAGAGAAAAAGCTTTAAAAGAACAAGTAAAATACACACACTCGATATTATTGCGTAACCGTTGTTGTATCAAGGTGACGCGCTTCACAAGTTCATGCCAGCCGGTGTACTTGTAGAAGTTATTAATCTTACATTAATAGGATGATGAATGGAAGCACACTAGGGACGCCAGTCGTTTTCTGTTGAGTTAAGGCTTAGGCTACGTTTATTTTCATGTTCATAGATTGTGTATAGAAGCTGTAGCCTAAGTTATCACTGAAAAGTGATTGCTTAAGCTATAATATAACGCAAAAACAAATATTTCCGTAAAGCATATTACATACATCTTCACACAGACCTATGCGTTAACCCTACAACAAACAAATGAGCAACACAATTTACATCCCTGTTCTATCAGGAACCAATCCAATCCAATTGGAGTATCCAATCCAAGAAGTATTTCTTCAATGTCATTGATAACCAATTGCGCTTAATCTAAATTTAGCATGAAAGGCAATATGGCAGCAATTTAAAGTATTTAATAACCCGTGACATAACAACTCTAGCACTTTTAAAATAGGCTAAGATACAAGCTAAAATAGGCCCTATGCAAAATATTTACATTAATGCGTTAAAATAAACGGGATAAACATGCTACAATTAATAATAGATGTTAATTATATACGCTGGATAAGAGGATAAACACTGGAGTCATTAAAGATGTTTCTGATGATGGACAAGGCATCGCGGAGTTTGGGAGAGTCAGGGAGCAAAAAGCAATGTGCCGTGCTCCAGGCTCCCTCTAGTGTTCAGAATTATGATGACAAGGAATTCAGCTAGACTTCACAAAAATGAAACGAGAGAGGTGAATTAACCAACTTGATTTTACGACATTATAGAGCGTTAGATTAAACAACTGAGTAAAAAACAAAAACACGACTTTTTACAACGATATATGTTTAGGATTTAAAAATTAAATCTGGTTCTTTATTAAACCGTGAAGGCTCATGTTTCTCCTACTTTTTTTACAGCTGCGTTACGGGTAAAAAAAATTTGCTTGGTTGATTAATTCTATTTATTGTTTTACAATTTGAAAAAAGACTACAAAACGCACTGCAGTGTGACGATGTATTGTGTGTGTGTACAGTGTAGCCTACAGTGAGACGATGTACACACACTAACTGTATACAGCTTATACGTTTAAACAATTATTATTTATTTGTTCTTAATAATGATGATGAGGAAGATGATAATCATCAATAATAAGGCAACATGAAAATGAATACAGTGCAATGAACGCTTCAGACCAAATACCTTTAAATTACAAAATTATAAATATTGTTTAATGTTTGCCTGTTTTGGACGATTTGCACGAATTAATGTGTAATGCAATTACAAAAAGGGGTCAAAGTTGAAAGAAATCTATATCTTTTACATATTTGTAGTATGCATCTTTCATTCGAAAATGCTATGACCGGTTAAATTGTTATTTTGATGTCCCCAACGACAGCCTTAAAATGAAGAATCTCGACCAACTCCCACTTAAACTAGCTACTGAACATGATAAATATGTCAATCACTAGTGCTTTGTTTTGAAACGAAATTTCAAAAATCACAAATCAGAGATGCAGTGTATATGCAATCTCTTAGTCAGAAATATTTGGACCGAATTTCTTAGCATACCCCTTATCCAGCTATAATTTGGCAAGCTGATTGAATTGACATAATTTCAATCAGACTGAGGAATTCTGGTGCTTATAATTGCTTCAGAACCATGGACAGCGACTCTTGCAAATGGTTCCCACAGCCACACAAACTCTGGCATTGTACAAGCTTGTCTGTAAACACGGGACACATGCTCAGGAAACACGTTGGTTTTACGGCTCACGAAACTGCAGAAAAAATATACTTAATTGCCTTTTTACTATAGCGTGATGACCAACAATAACAATATCCTTTAATCTGACAACACACTGATTCCGATTACTAAATGCTTTCAGACTCTGCATAGAGGCATGTTGCACCAGTACATTGGTTAACGGGTTTTAGGTTTATATACCTAAAAATAAACATTCAATCATCATTTTCTCACCCACATGTATTCCAAACCTTTTTTTCGTGAAAACATAATATAGGGCATTTTGAGAAATGTCTTTTTGTTGTTTTGTGTTTTTTTTGTTCATACAATGAAAGTCAATGGGTACCGAAATGGTTTGGTTACCCAAATTATTCAGAATATATTATTTTGTGTTCCACGGAAGAAAGAAATTCATACGGATTTAGAATGACATGAGAGTGAGTAATGGGGTTGAATAAATGATTTTGGGGTTAACTAGCCTACATTTAAGAGTAGGAACACCTCCAGTTGTTTACCTGTTGCAAATAAATAACAGCAAAGAAAAGGTTCTACTATATGTAGAAGTGTTGTGTTGTCTTGTTGAAATACAGCATTAAAGACGGTGATTCCTGATATAATATTGTATTCTATTGTATTTATCTCTTTGTCGGAATTATATTCATTTTCAAACTTCACAAAGTTCTTTCTAATGTGCCATTTATTCAGTGTCACTGTTCATGTGGACCTTTTATTTTCTGCTTCGAGCATTTCTTTTGTAAATGCTGTTCCGCCAATCTAAAATAAAGTGGACAGTATTAGCCTAGTGACATTTGAAAATGGTGCTAAAATATTAAAGACATAAATAAAATGTCGTTGTCCGGGTCGTTTCTTGGTCTTAAATTTGTGAAGGTATCCGATAACATATACATATTTATAAAAAATAAAAATAAAAAAACGCCTTAAAGTAAAAATCTATCCAATCGACTGCACTTACTGAAGCATTGGAGTAGAAAATAAGAATGTTAAAAAGTTTACCAAAGTGTAACAAAAGTGTGAGAGAAAAGTGTGTCGAAACCGTGAAATATCACCCAAAATTAGAGAATGTAAATGGCACAGCAGAAAGCTTGATTAACGATGTGAAGCTGCGGCTTTTCCACACGTTTAGGCAAATACAGTTAACATATCTTTGGAATTGATGTTTAATATAAGTGCAGTCACTGAATGTACAAGTATTTTTTTTAACTTAACATCTCACAAGTCGCCTTGAAGATTCGTATAGATTTTAGTCTTCAAGTTATTGGAACAGAGCAATTGTGAATTTGTGACATGACCTGTATAACTTTGAATATTATATATATATATATGTAGCCTATTATATCCTATAATAATATATTACCCTTATTATTTCCATTATATTATTCTTTGAAGATCCTGAGTTTTTGTTGAAAAATAGTTCAGATACAAACCACGTACTTAAAAGTAGACCGGTAGATTATAGTGCCAACGCACAATCCATAATAATTAGAACAGTAGAATAGGCGCAGTATTGGCCTACTAAAAGAACTCTCACTCACATTTCCAGTTTGCGTGCGCTGCTCATCTGGAGGGATGGTCCTCACTGCAGAATACAAGATCCAGGGGGTGTGGTTGGATTCAGATCCAACTCCTCTCACCTTACATATATCTAAACCCACCCATCTCCACCCCCTAAATGTGGATCCAACCACGCCCCCTGGATCTTTGTTCTGCAGTGAGGGGCTACTGCATTGGAGAGCTGCTGGACGTCATCACGCCACACTACTGGCATGGAACCACTAGATGGTGCTGTGGACAAGCGATTACGCACAGCACACATATTTTTTTGGAAGAATCTTGCCAAAAGCCTGGCTCGTGTCTAATCGATTCAATCACAACATGTGCCAAAGCTCTATTACGCTTCATCAAATTGAGCAGATACAGCCTATTATAACCCTTAATGAATAGCCAAATTGTGTGTGTGTGTGTGTGTGTTGCAGGGCCGTTTCTAGGCTAGTCGCTAGGGCGTTCGCCTAGGGCGCCACCACTGAAGTGGGCTCCAGACGCACGTACTGGCACGTTTAGCAGGGTTGTGATAAAGTGTGGGCACGGTCAACCCTGAAATATACCCCCCTGAGATCCCCCAACTTATTTGGGCTAGAGTAATGTCATCTGACGACGCCTGTATCACTAGATCCGAGTGCTGTCATGCTCTGCCTTGATTGTTGCATGCAAAGTTTGCCTCTGAGCGCTCAACACCGCCATTAGATCATTGGTCTCTGTCAGTCTTTGGCACTGTTACCGACTTTTTTATTGCCATGGCAATAAAGCTAAAGTTCAAAGGCCAATTTTAAATATTTGTACAGTAAATAAAGTGCACAAAATCTGTATTTTGTTTTGGCAGTATTTGTGGCACTTTTGTGGCTCATTTGCCCAAATATTTGTGGCACATTTGTCCAAAAGGTGTGCGTTTTTTGCGCCAATGCATTGTTAAAGGATCAGCGTGTCATGTAATATTCCCATAAACTTTAACATCCAATTAAAAAACATTTGTATAATAAAATCAATACATCCTTTATTAGACCGCTTTGTTGAGTTAAATGCATCCTTACTGAGGTGTCGAAATGTTGAATCAATTCATTCACGTCCAACATCGCTTATGGGGGGGGGATTTCTCCTAGGGCGTCAAATTGGCTAGAAACGGCCCTGTGTGTGTGTACCTGTTGTTCTATTCTGGTGGGGACTTAAACTGAATACACACGACTTAGGGGACTCATGTCCGGTGGGGACTTAATTGTGTGTGTGTGTGTGTGTAGTGTGTGTGTGTGTGTGTGTAGTAGTATTAGTAGTAGTAGTAGTAGTATAGCATCATCAAATTATTATTTTTTTTTATAAAATTATTATTTAATCATTTATTATAATTATTAAAAATTAAAGTTAAAACAAATAATTTAGATTTAAAATCAAAATACAATAAACTAATAAACAATAATATTAAAAATAAATTACAAAGTAAATAATAAATAAATAATATTAAGTTAAATAACCTATAATTATATATATATATTTGTATTATATTAGATAAAATAACAAATTATATAAAATTAAAATAAATTAATAAAAATAAACAAATAAATCAATAAAAATAATAAATAAACAAAGGTACTATAATGAATTAGTAGGGGGAAATCATGTAAAAAAAAAACATAGTATAACATAGCATAGAAACTAAACATTTTCCACATACTTATTCATTCGTTTTTCACAGTATAAATTTGACCTTTATAGAAAAAAATATAAAGCTTTCTTTTAAAATTCAGGAAAATTTGAGGGGTCCCTCACACAAGCATTTTACTCAAATTTCAGACTCATCACCTATGAAAGTTTACTTGACCTCCAGTACAGTAGGTGACGATAATGCTGCTAAGGAGTTATTCGCCATAAAACAAGAAGAAGAAGAAGAAAACATTCATCGAGCGTATCAGGGCGCAGAGCATGTCGGGAGATGTCTGTCCGGTGGGCGCCATATTGGAGCAACAACTATTGTTATAAATTGAGACGGGGCTGCTGCTGGCTAAGTTTACATGTTTTCTGCGTGTTTGTTCTGAAAATATTTGGATATTTCTACGCAAGGTCATGAAAGAGATGTCAACGTAAGTGTTCCGTGCTTCCCAGTGATATTAGTAGGTTAAACGAGTTAGTTGTTGAGGAAAAATGCAGTGCTAGGCTAGTTTAGCCAGTTTATTGATATAACGGTCAGAGAATGCAGGCTGTAGCGTATAAGCGGCCTGAATGTGTTTTTTTTTATTCAAAAGACACTCGCATACATAACAGTAATTAACTACACATGTGTTGTAGTCAACTGCATTTAAACCAAGTATTTTGGGGGTGTTCGCCAAGTAGTCTTGTCTTTGTTTACACAAACTGCTGGCGGATGTAAACGCGGTTCATTTAGTCCTTGTTTATGTTTCACTAAACAACCCGCATTTGAATGTAGAAGTACAATGTGGTCTGACATTGTTTATATTGAGTTATATATATAGTACTCACACACGCGCAATCCATCATACATACACTTTTCTTTTACCTTTCATATATTTAGTGCTGTCTTAAGTTCTCATTAGAGAATGTTTCATAAGCAAAGTGCTCATGTTTTGTTGTTGTTCTGGTAGTTCTGAGCTCCGTACTATTTGATTGATTTAATATTTAGTATGTCTGCAGTGCAGCATGGGCCTATTATTATTGTCATCATCATCATGTCTTCATTTGCAGGACTGGTGACAGTACGCTTGGCGGGCAGCAGCCTCGGAAACATTATGGCATCACGTCTTCAATCAGCCTGGCCTTTCCCAGAGAGATAGACCATATCTACACTCAGAAGCTTACTGAGGCTATGAAACCATTTGGCGTGTTTGAGGGTGAAGATGAACTCAATCACAGGTGAGGGCTTTCATTTATGTGACTTTGCTGATTGAGTCACTGCTTTCCAGTGGTTAAAGAGGCTTTATTATTTAAATGTGTTGCTCTCCGTTGCGATCCTTTTTGTTGCTAACTGTGTAGTATCTTTGATGAAAGTACTAACATAAACCTTTGAAGTAATCTTTATATCCTTACCGGATAATATCTTTCAGACATGTGTAGTGGTGTTTTTGTTTTTTTTAGTGGACATTGACTGTTATTTTTTGGACATCTTATCCTTATCCTGCTCATCTTTAACAAAAATAGAGTGCTGTAAAGCAAAGCACACTACAATGATTAAAAGTTTGAAGATTTTCACCAGCTTTGCATTGCCACACAGTAGAATGTGTAAATAAAATGTGTACTCGTGCTTCCACATTTTTGTATCCCTGCCCATGGACAGTCCGATTGACAGAGAGACCTTGGATGGCAATTATCCCAATGCATTATGGGTGATGAAGTTTCCCAACCTTTTTGGGGAAAGGGAACAACAAAGCCTTTTTCTGTTTTCTCAAGTCATGTAGCACCCATTTAAAAAAGATACTGCATAGACAGCCTAGTTTTATTAAAATTCCATCTTGTCAGCGGTGAATTGGCCTATTTTTCATGTTTTACTCTACAACATTTAATCACTCCTCTGGTATGTGAACTTGTGAGGCATGCTACCACAGATTTGTTTGCTATCTGGCTGACAAGTTTTCAAGTGCCGTAGAACTGATGCTCGAGTGTGCACAGGACAGAAGTCTTTAGTCTTGTAGCGTACGCTTGGAGAGGTGTTGGACATTAATAGTCATTACACCATAGTTCAAACAATACACCATCATAATGTGATTTCATAGGAATTTTATTTAGGCGCTAAAGAGCATACCCGATAAAAATTATTAGCTCCAATGGGATTGCTTGGTGCCCCAATGGAGACCCGATTTCAAGGGAAGACCTGATTTCTAACAAAAGTGGCACTCTATCATACATAAAAGTACAAAACTATGTAAAATATCTTACCATACCCTGGTGTCTGAAGTGCATTTGTTTTGCAAGCGGTAAAACACTGAGACCATTAAGAAATTGTGTAGAACAGTCATGTTACAGCTTTTGAAAGCACTTTTTTTTTTTACTTTATCCTCATATTTAACTAACTTTTTTTTTTAAGAAGATTAGCTTCTAATGTTTTTTTTTTTTTTTTAATGATTTTTGATTTGTTGCTGGTGTAAAAACTAAATAGCTTTTAACTGTATTACAATATTAGGTGTATAAATTGTCTCCCACAAACTAGTTTTTGCACAGTGTCTTGTGTGTTTTTGTAGGCATTAAAAGGGTGTTTGTGTGTTTTATAGGCTTGCAGTTCTTGGGAAGCTGAATTCATTTGTGAAGGAGTGGATTGCAGAAATCAGTGAATCTAAGGTAAATAATACTGCAGGTCTCTTGACCTGATCACCAAGTAACATGATGAGATGCTTTTCTGAATCCTCCCTTTTCCCTCACAGAATCTTCCACTGTCAGCAGTAGCAAATGTTGGTGGCAAAATCTTTACGTTTGGGTCATATAGGTTGGGAGTGCACACAAAAGGTACATTTAATGAGCTTGATTGTACTGTAGAGCAGCAGAATGACCTTTTAAAGATCTGCAACCGTAAATTAAGAAAGGCTTCACTGTTATAAAGGGGTATATGTACTGTATTGTGCATATCAAATTGTTTTTTTTCTTTAGGTGCTGATATAGATGCTTTGTGTGTTGCCCCACGTCACATTGAAAGAACTGACTTTTTTTCATCCTTCTTTGAAAAACTAAAACAGCATGATGAGATTAAGGATCTACGAGTGAGTACCTTTTCTCTTCCTTATTTATATCTCTGCCACTGCTTTGTTTAAAAGAGTGACTTTTATCCATATAATTCCTTTTCAGGCTGTGGAGGATGCATTTGTACCAGTCATCAAGTTCAAGTTTGATGGAATTGAGGTAAAACAGTTGAAGTGTTTAATATGCAGCCTGGTTGATATTTTGTTTTAAACTTTTGTTTTTTGTTTTTTCCCCCTCCTCCACCCAGATCGATCTGCTGTTTGCCAGGCTCGCTCTACAGTCAATTCCTGATAACCTGGACCTGAGAGGAGACTCTCTCCTCAGAAACTTGGACATCAGATGCATTCGCAGTCTAAATGGTAATGCCCTCTAACATTTTATTTAAATGTCACATTTATAGTCTAATTTGTCTGTTCTTTTTTAGCTTTACTTATTATTTTTGTGTTTTGCAGGTTGCCGTGTTACAGATGAGATCCTATATTTGGTGCCTAATAAAGAGAACTTCAGATTAACATTGAGAGCGATTAAATTGTGGGCCAAACGTACGTCTGATTTAAAACTTGCCTTCAGACGCTTTTTGTCTGGTTTGAAATCAAGACTTCTGATCTCTTTTGTTCTGAATCTTGGCTTGACATGCTAAAATCAAGTCAAGACTGCAATTCAATAACATGTCTGATTTGTTTGTTTTTTTTAAGGCCGTGGAATCTATTCCAACATGCTAGGCTTTCTTGGTGGAGTTTCCTGGGCTATGCTCGTGGCCAGAACATGTCAGCTCTATCCAAATGCTGTTGCCGCCACACTTGTGCACAAGTTCTTTCTGGTCTTCTCTAAATGGTGAGGTCATAGCACATTGTGTTCAAATGGTGGAACTGAAACTTCACGTATTGTTTTGTTGATAATGTCTAGTCCTTTCCTGCAGCCATGGAATATCCACAATCCCACCTCACCCCCCTAACTGCATTTCTGGTCTAATTTTACTTCATCAGGGAATGGCCAAACCCTGTGCTTTTAAAGCAACCTGAAGACAGCAATTTGAATCTGCCAGTCTGGGATCCACGGGTTGGTATTCTTATGGTCATTGTAATGAGATACAGTTTTTCTGGACTTTTCACTATACAGTTTGTCATTTTATTTTTAGGTGAATCCATCAGACAGGTATCATCTGATGCCAATCATCACTCCTGCATATCCACAACAGAACTCTACCTACAACGTGTCCACTTCCACACGCACCATCATGAGTGAAGAGTTCAAGAATGGTGTGTAATAGATTGTCTCTTATTGGCCATTTCTCTTGACCATTTGCTCATTTTTTAAAATTTCCTGTTTAAGGTCTCACTGTTACAGATGAAATTCTTCAGGGTAAAGCCGATTGGTCCAAGTTGTTTGAACCTCCCAACTTTTTCCAGAAGTACAAGTAAGTGGATATCCACAGTGTCATATTAAAGATCAGTTCAATCAGTTCCTTTAATGTTGGTTGTTTTGTTTGCAGGCACTACATTGTCCTCACTGCCAGTGCATCCACTGAAGAAAACCACCTTGAGTGGTAAGAACTCAAAATTAATTTCTTGCTGCTTTTTTTTTTGTGTGCGCAAAAACATTTTTGGAATTTTGATATTTGTGTCAGAGACTTAAAAAAAAAAAAGTTTGGCTTGCTTCAGGCTAAAAATCTACCCAGTTAATGCTGTAAACTATATAGAGTCCCATTACGTGCACATTACTATAATATTATAGGAGCCCAAATTATTAAATTCAATTGCTATTTAAATTTGGATATAATAATCAACATTTGAATAAAGAAATAAATTGTATGAAAACATGTAAATCCCACATAATCCAGTTTTTACATTACTTTCTAACTCTAATTATAAAATTATAATTCATTGATGAAATGTAATCAGTTACACAGTGGCTGTCAAAATTTGTTTTTATGACAGATTGATTTAAATATACATTAAATAATTAGACGTCACGAACAGGTAATATATAATAATGAATATATTGGCTTATATTTAGAGAAATGCTCAGTCTTTCCTGAGGTAAATGTAATGCTATGTGACTTTTTTTTTTCCTCACAAGCTATAGTGTTGAAGTCTTTCTGTGGTTGATTGAGCGATTTACGTGTCACAGATGTCCGCTTGCCATCACGCCAGAAAAAAAAAAAAAAAAAAAAAAAAAAAAAAAAAAAAAAAAAAAAAAAAAAAAAAAAAAAAAAAAAAAAAAAAAAAAAAAAAAAAAAAAAAAAAAAAAAAAAAAAAAAAAAAAAAAAAAAAAAAAAAAAAAAAAAAAAGAAAAAAAAAAAAAAAAAAAAAAAAAAAAAAAAAAAAAAAAAAAAAAAAAAACATCAACGAGCGTCCAAATGACATTTAATTATTGCTTGAACTTCCTGAAAAAAAAAAAAAATTGCCGGAATTTAAAAGATGAGGCTTTGTTTCCTATCAACAGTAACAATATTTAAAACTGGACGTTTCAAATTTGATTCGGCACATGCTGTGGTTAAAACAACGCTGTATTTGTTCTGTTCATACAGAAAATTTTCAAATACATGTACCATTCCACCCCTAATGTTCAATATTTTGCAAATTCTCTATTACACTCTCTAATCAGTTCTCTGGTAAAAAAAAAATAATAATAATTGGGTTCTGGGTATGGAATCACAGAATCTTCATATAATGATGTTCTGGCCTCAACAGGATTGGACTGGTGGAGTCAAAGATAAGAGTGTTGGTTGGAAATTTGGAGCGCAATGAGTACATCACCCTTGCCCATGTCAACCCACAGTCTTTTCCCGGATCAAAAGAGAATCACAATGAGTAAGTGACAGATGGGTGGGTGGCATGACCAAAATGTTTTATCACCATAATGGTATGATATAGTGCTTTTGTTTTATTAATGTATAGCAAAATAAATAAGATTTATACAATTTTATCACATGACATGCCTCTGGTACAAAACCAAATCTTTGTGAAGGTCATTTCTGTAAATAATGCAAAATAGTCTTTATTTATAGTCAGTTATATATAAATAGTCAGATTTATAACTGTTCTGTGGCCAATTCACACCGCACAGACAAACGCCAACGAACAAGTTGGCTGTTCGATTTAGAATTGAATAACTGTCATGTTCACACTGCCCCAACTGACACTGACAAACTTCGAGTCAAGTTAGTCTGACTGGGGGGGGTGTATAGTCCTGTAACCACAATCAAAACTTTACTGTTATTAATGTATTTTATGCTATTAATAATTGACCTGAAAAGACGGTGAATAAAACGAAAGAGGCTGTGGGTGAAGCCATGATTGCTGCTATGGGGAAGACAGGGTGCCTACTAGAATTTATGCAGAGAACTGCAGTGGGAAGATTTACAAAGGTTTAAAAATTTTACTCGGGTGGTCCCTAATCATTTTCGGTTTGCCATTTTTTTTATAATTTGCTAAGCACGCCAATCACCTATTTTGCAGTCTTGCCTCATTGTCATAGCAACGGTTCGTGGCCAGGTCAGTTTACGTCAAGAGTTTGTTTGAAAATCATATCACACTGCTCGGACATTTCACGGCCCAACAAACGCTGTTTGAACATGTTCAGTTGGGTTAAAACAAACTGTTGTACCAGTACATTTCTACCATTGTACTGAAATTTTGATTTTAGCAGTATGCTCAGGGGTTCAGCTTTGCTTCCTAAATTACCTTTAATCAACATTTTGTAATACCCATACTTATTTTGGGGCCATGGAACAGTACAACAGTGAATGAGTGCTCGGCCAGTGTGAGTTTTCCAAGAGCGGATGCTGATATCAAATGGCCTGTATATACAGACTACTCAATTGACCTTTAGATCTTAAAAATCTTATAAATTTGCACGCTTTTTTTCCACAGGAATGAATTTGTTTCCATGTGGTTTATTGGAATCAGCTTCAAAAAACTGGACAATTCTGACTGTGTGAATATTGACTTGACCTATGACATCCAGTCCTTCACAGATACTGGTAAGCTGCTCAGCTTCTATTGTTTTCCACCATGCTCATGTCCTGTGGATGTAGTTGTGGAAACTTGGGGTCTTTTAATGTCTAAAAGTGGTGTTTCATTGTAGTTTACAGGCAGGCAAGCAATATCAGTATGCTAAAGGATGGCATGACTATTGAGGCCACACATGTGAAAAAGAAACAGTTGCATCATTACCTGCCTCCTGAACTTGTGCAGAGGAAGAAGAAGGTAAAAAAAAAAAGTCTGTGTTTATAGTGTCTCTAAAAAAGCTAAACTGTATCCTATCTCTCTTTTGGGCAGAGTTTGGGAGAAATAAACCGGAGCTCAAATGGTGGCGGGTCAAAGCGCTGCTCTCTGGATGGCAGTCAGCTTGATAGCTCCAGGGACACAGATATCGGCACCCCGTTCAGCTCTCCTACACTAGTCAGCAAACCATGCCAGCCAGTCTCCTCACCTGAAGACAGGTAGTGTCATTGATCAGGACAAAATCTTTGTGATTTAGCTAGTTCAGACCAAATGATTCTCAGGAATTTCTGAAAGATTGCAGGATTTTATGCCACCTGACTCAAATACCTGTCCAAGGGACTGAAATGCTATTTTCAGTTTATGGTATCACTGTTGACTGCCAGCAAGCCTTTACAAGTTCTAGGGGTTGGAACAGAAAACAAGACTTATTACTCTATTCTTGCTTCAGTGCGGAAATTATAAATGTCACAAACTGCATGTAGAGTGTCATGTTTTTTTGTGGTCAAGCTAATTTTATGGCCTCATTTTCAAACACAAGAAATGTTTAAATATGAGTTAGTTGTAATGTCAAAATGCTGTTACTTAAAATTACTTACAATTACTTAATTCACTGGCAGTGTCTTATAGCAGTGTTTTAATTTGTTTCTGTATGAACATTTCTTCATTTCCCTTTTTTTTTTTGTCAGTAGTATCACCCCACCAAAGCATCCAGTCCTTGTATTCATAGACAGCCCAGCAACATCAGAAGTTTCTCCTCCAAAACCAGAACAGGGAATGTCCATTCCAGTCATCGGATCCAGTAAGTGCTATCATGGACTTACTTGTTCCTGTTTTTCTATTGGGGAAACGCACAATTTTTTTACATTTTTTTGCATTCATTCTGATTCCACTCATCTAGTTCTTTTTATTTATTTATTTTTTCTTTTTTTCAGTGCCCATCGCCACTCCAGTTGCCAAGCCCCCAGCACCTCCCGCTGGCAACACCATTCCTACAGTGGTGGGCCGTAGTGTGATACCACGTATTACCTCTTCCTCCCCTAGCCCCACTGAGCTGCCCAGCAGTGTCAATGGAGCACCAAAGAGACCTCACTCTCCATCTCAGGAGGATCCACCTAAGAGGCACAAAGATACAGAGGTGCTAAGCTCTTTATAAAATACACAAGTCAAGAAATCCATTACAACTGATCAACCTTTCTGTGGATCACTAATATCAAAATATTTAATCCAGTCTCAAAACTTTAAGCATGTCTTAATATGTAAATTAATTATCTTTTGCTTCAGGTGTTTTCTGATGACTCTGCGTTTAAAGAGCCATACCCTCCAAATAGTAATGGCTTGGACTGTGAAGAGAGGCCAGCAGGGGTGAGGGTTTTGTTTATTGCATTACTCTCAGGTGTTGACCACATTTGGCTCATGTCACTGAAACTGTTTTCTTGCATAAACACAATAAGACCTCACACAATGTTAGTGCAAAAACAATTTTGTTTTTTGACATAGGAGGGTCTTTCAGCAACCAAACCTATGCCAATACCAACAATTGATACATCAAGATCACAGGTAATTAACCTGATCATCATAATTTGAAGTCCACATCGGAATTGAAATGAGTTTTGACCGTCTTTTGTGTTTTCAGAGACTACCTAGTAAAGAGCTTCCGGATGCATCTTCCCCAATTCCCACAAGCAATCTCCGCGTGATTAAAAATTCAATCAGGCTCACCCTTAACCGATAACAGTGAGCTATCTACAGGTAACATGAATTGTTACTGTTGCTGCCACTCTTGGGTTTGCCCTTTAATCTATTTTTACCCTCTTCTTGAACATCTGTCTGCACAGGTTGTCCCTTAAAGAGTGGAACCACACTTGTGTAACAGCAGTGCTGCTTTTAATCTGCTACTGATATTTGGCTGGTCTTCCTGCTTGTTACAGAGTTGCAGAGTTCCTGCTTGTAAAGTATTGACCCACACACACACACAGTTTTTTTTTATGCCTTACTGTGTCAGAATGCTTGCTTAAACATCTATTTGAGCTTTTGAAACAAATTGTACCGTAGATGTAGTTTGTATATAACTTTAAAAATCATTGTTAGTCTTTCTATGCCACCTTAATGTAGTTTTTATTAAGAAAAAAAAAGTAAAAAAAATAATTGTCCTGTTTGTCACTGTAAATGAGATTCTTCATTGTTTGTCCGAAGGTTTTCCTTGCAGTCTTTTTGTATTCACTGTATTGGTTCTGATACAGTTTTATGGGAGGACCTTTTGTGTGGGGTGCGTATGTGTGTGTATAGATGGACCAGCATTAGTAACTAAAAACCATGACTCCATTACCTATCACAGTAAACGCTGCTGCCACTCCATAGTTGTGTTAACAGCTCAGAACAAAAGAACAGTATTAGATCAGAGGTTTGGATTTGTTGGGCCAAAATTTAAAGGCAAGTTTGGTTTTACAATGTTTTCGATTGTTTGCTAAATGATAACAGAGTCAGTGTTGGTTTTTGCATGTGCATGATTGTATTTCCCTGCGTCTAGGGCATCACCCCTGCGCCTCCCATGGAGGTCTGAATGGCAATGTCTCCTGAACTTCAAGAATAGAGACTAAATAATATTTCTGCCCTCTTTCCATGATTTCCCCCCCTTATTTTTTTTCTCTCTCTCCCCCTCTTTCCACAAGCTACTGTCCTACCCTGTTGGGGTGTACAGAGAACAGAAACTTACTGTTCATTTTGGGGTTTCTTAACATTTTATTTATTTGTACCATTATCATTTTTTATATCACAGGTATTGTTGAACTTCTTATTCCTCTAGACATTAGATTAATCTCGGTTTGAATCTTCCTGTTACCTTTAGGACAATTTAAAAAAAAATCTACTTGTCATTCTTTTTGTAGGGCAAAAGTTGTATTCGAAAGGGTATTTTTGTATGTAATGTAAACTGCCTTCTTTACATTAAGAACATAAAATTCACAAACCCCCAAAGTGGCGCCTGTGGTTTTTGTCTTTTTATTTATTTATTTTTCTTCAAAACAGTGGTCTTTGCATTACAAGGAGAAAAACCGGGGCCTTTATATACCTATTCTTTACCAAGTGTAGACTATCAGATGATGAGTGTCATTGCTTAGCATGACGTCATCGACTATGGGCGACCCCTGTGACGTACATTTTAGTAATGAGGTTGTAAACACACGTCACGTTAACCATTGTCTTCATATAGATGCTTCAACACCAAGTTATAACCCTATGGGTACATATTGTAATTAACAATTCAAGTCAAAGCGTAATTTCTCTCTAAGAAGTGTATATCCTCTGTTGTTGGACAAACTTTCTTGTTTGTGGGGTATTCCCACTGCGTACAGGGGATTACCCTAACCAGTAACAGTTGCGTGAACTTCAGCAAATAGCCTACAAGCGGCGTCCATTTTAAAAACAGTTTGAGCGACTGGTCATTCAGTCTTAATAACAATGCCCACTGTTAAGCTAAACTGTCTTTTCTTTCAAAAGTTGATCATTGGTACTTTAAAGGAATAGTTCACCACACAGTGAACGTTCTGTCGTTATTTCTGATCCTAATGCTGTTCCACAGGCTTTCTTTCTAACGTGGACCCACAAAAAGAGAGACATTAAGCAAAATGTGAGGGGCTGACAGCGGTCACCATTCAATATCGCTGCATCTTTTTTCCATACATTGAAAATGAATGGTGACTGGAGCTGTCATTTTGACTAATGTCTCCTTTCGTGAACGAAATGCACGATGAGTTGGAACAACATAAAGGCGATAGTATTTTCATTCTTTGATGAACCGCACCTTTAAGTCTGTATTATAAGAGGAAATTTCTATAATCAATTAAATAAGCAGGAGAACATAAAGAGTGAAAAAAAAATCCCAGCGAGTTTCTGACTTACTGAAGTGAAACTTTTTGTAAGAAATTAAATTTTTCGTGGGATTTCAAAATCTCAAAACGTATTCTTATTGGTTGAAATGGAAAGTAAAGTAAATACATTAATTATTACAAGCACCTTGACTTTTCTCGTTTTCTTTCTGCCTAATTTGAATTTTACGTCGCCCATTGCATATCGTTTGATTGGCTGTGCGTACGCTGAAGAGTATGGCAAGCCTTATTAACATATATTTAAATAGTATCTATTTTTATATCTAGTACTTATTTGGTATTTAATATGTAATCCAGTAGTGACTGCTATCTGTTCAGTTAGATACTATGTAAGGAATAATTGACGATGGGTCACTAACATAAAGTGGGTGAGAGAGAGGAATATTAGTCATTAAATAATAGACATCTCAAATTTAAGTTATGCTAAAGACTAATTGCAAATCTGAGTAACATATTACCTGCATCCCAGTCATTTAATTCTGCCGGTAGATACCTAAACCTAAATTATGATATTGCTTGCTTTGTGGCGGGATTACCACCTTGGGTGTGTATTATATTTCTAATAATTCAACAACACTGAGTCAATTATTCTGCTTATACTACAGATATCACACCTCAAAATGTCGATTTATTTCAAGACATTTCAGGTTTTTGTCTCTAAAACACTCTTGTGTGTATAACTAATTTTTTTACACATCCCATCTCAAGCCTCTGTTGCTCATTTTTAGAGCTTCCATAAATTTTTTTTTGTTATTGTTATTATTATTTACTAACTCAGTTGTGTGTGCATGTGCATGAAATTTGCCATGGGTTTATTTTCTAGGTTACTTTACAACAAATTATATCTGTACCTTTAAAATTTTTCTTGGGAGTAATATCATCTATGAAATATATAAAATAGGTGTAGGTATCTACTGGCAGAATTAAATGCCTGGACCGCTGGTACCATGTTGGCTAATCAGTTTTCCATATAGTCTTTGGCATAAATTAAATCTGTAATGTCTAATATTTCTCTATATTTCTTTCTTGCACTAATATGGTTTTATATTATTGGCGCAAACCTTATTTTAATGAATGAAAATTTATGCAAGAAACATTTTAACAATGGCATATGTATTGCAAGACTGAAAGTGTTAATTAGGCTCCACAAAATGTTATCAACACAGAAAGCAAAACAAAACAAAAAAACCGTTTTAAAAACTTTTTATTTTTGATGTTATGCTTTGTTTGTTTCTTAGTTACTAGTAACTATCCATCTATCTGTATTGGTATTACTAGTGTTTTTTAAGATAGTACTAGAGTCTATCCTACTTGTTTCTACTAACATTTTTTCACTAGTTGCAATTTCTTTTTTTTTGCTTTTTATAAGCAATGACTAATTAGAATGGCTACTTTATAGTTCAATTAAAAATCTTAGTAGTTACTAGCTAGTAACAAATGGAATAAACGCTAGTGTCTAATAAATAGAGACTAGTGGCTATTTAATTAGAACTAAGAAAACTGGACAATAACTATATGAAAAGTTACAACAAAAGAACAAGAACTTGCATCTAATGCATAGCTGTTAGTAAAACTGCAGTTAGTATCAGCAGCAATTTAAATGCATATAATTCATGAAAGGCAAAAATGTGAAAGTAAATAGTTACTATTGAAATAGTGAGCAGTAGCAAATGAGAAAAGAAAATACTAGTATCTAATAAGATATTTATTAGCGAAACTGGAAAAGTCACTATTGTGTTGTGATTTATTGCTAATACATTAAGAATAACTGTTAAACCGGCTTGCCACAGAGGGGC
>JADLZN010012213.1:0-20000 GCA_018155175.1 Sinocyclocheilus anophthalmus
GACAATTTTGAAACGGCGTTCTCAAGTTTCACAAAATACCTGTTCAATTTCTCAAAATTCTCTGCTCCGTGATTTCCATAGGCAACCTCCCAGCAAGCAACCACAGTCGTCACCCCAGTTCTCAACAGGGCAAACTGCTGCATTAGCGAGAGAAGCAGAAGAGAGAGAAAAGTTTCGCTCTGCCAATGTATTAAATGAATTAACTGAAAGGGAGAGGGAAAGAAGGCCCATTTGCTAATTAAATTAGAATTTAAGGTTAGCAATAGTATTTCCTGGTTACAATTTAAAGATGTTATCATTAAAATTGATGAGAGTAATTAAAATTACTATTAATCAATTTATATATTGAAGCAGGATGACTCAAACCCTAATCATAGTCCTGAACTAAAAATGTTATTGCCTTATTGATGGTTAAGGATTAAAAATTTTATGATGTTTGTTATTAAAATTAACAACGCAATTATAGCTGACTGATCAGCAAACATCGTGGCAATATGGAACCAGGACCCGTAATTAATTAATGAAATTCAAATTCACCACCATTGCCTGCCGCCAGAACCTTCACCCCCGTGGTCAGACCCATTAGGGTTCCTCCGTTCAGAGTGCCCCTCTGATGCAGTTCTCCAGGCACAGAGCATCAACCGCCAAGTTTGTCCTGCGCTCCCGCGCTTACTCGCAACGCGCCCTCCACCTCCCTCCTCCTTGGAGTCAGAGCATCGAGGTCGCTTCGTGCTGTTCCCGATTCCTGGCTGCTCAACCTGTACGCAACGACGATACCTGTCCGATCTTTGCCTAGCCTGGAGAATGGCGATCCATCCCCAGAGAAAACGGTCCACTGGTTTGGGGACGTTTCGGAGCCGCTCAGGTATTCCTGTTTGCCTCTCCAGAAACCTCTCATTGCCAGTTGTTCTTCGCCCTGACCGACTGAACACTCTCTGGACTCCTCTGGCAGGCACACAAGCGGCCGCGTGTCTCGCAAGTATGTCGTTTTCCATCCCCAGTGAGCCTTCTGGCCACAGTCGCCTTTGCACAGTCCTGGATGCCGAGGAGTTGCAATTGCCGCTGGTGGCCTGTGCCCATTCTTGGCCCTACCGCGCACCTTGTTTCACCCGGAAGCTCATGCTCTCTCGCGACCACGCCCCTCCCCTGGCCGATTCCTCTGAGAAGAGGCTTTTACTGACTCAGAGACGTGGGCACCCTTTGCACGCCCGCCGTCCATATTCTCTGAAACTTCAACATATCATTTCTGGTCCGCTGGACCTGGACGCGGAGGGGTTCTAGGTGGCCTACCCAAATTGGTTAGTGTTACACCATCACATGTTCATCTGAGAGTGTCAACCACTCTACAACACGCCATACTCTTGGAATTGGGAACTGTTCTCGTTTGCGGAGTTGTGTTCTTCTCGCCGAGAAGACCCCCTGAGATGCCCGATCTTGGGTGAGGTTGCTGCTGTTGTCCTGCTGTCTCTGCATCGTCACCGTTTCGTTCAGTCAGGGGGCTGGATCTAGAGGCTGTCTCCTCCCGTGCCACCCTGAAAGTTCATGCATGTCGCAATCGCTGAGTAACCCCCTACCCCGATGAAGGGAGGTCGTATACGGGGAAGCCTGACTTGTTTCCGTTCAGATTTCCCTACCTTGTGTTGCTAAGAGGGTTGAAATCCTCACGGCGCTCTGCCCCTCATATACCCTCTTCGGACCGTGAGTCTGGTGCTGCACGCCCTACAGCAGGCCCCGGTTGAGCTTTACAGGGCCGCTGCGTTGGAGCTGAAGGTTCCTCTCATGAAGACTTTTGCTGCCCTTGTCTGGCATTTTTGTGGCCCTACTATCAAGAGGGTATCTGGTGACCTGCACTCATTTTTTTTCGGTCTCAACGAGTTCGTGCCTAGAGTCGTGCCGTCTGATTCCCCAATAAACCCTGATGCCCGGCCCAGGCTACTTTCCTCAGAGGTCACCGCTAACTCCTCCCTTGATGCATTATCATGTGTGGTGAACCTCCACATGCGGGCCTGCCCTCGATGAGCATACCCAGCCCTGAGCTTGTGCTCTGTCCCCCTTCCCGAGTCCCTTCATGTTTGCTACGTAGACCGGTCATCGCAAATCGTATATGCGAGTGACCGCTCAGACCAGCTCTTGGCTGTCTCACGTATGCCGTCAGAAGGGGAAGGCCGTCCAAATCAGAGGATGGCCCACTGGAGTATCATGGTATGCTACATCAGCCCTCCTGGCTTTAAGCGACGGGGCACAGCGGGTTTTGGCCCTGGTCCCGTGGCTCATTTGTGCGAGCTTACACTCCACTATAGGTGTTGCAGTCTCCTCCTGGGCGCTGGCTCGCTGTGGCGCTATCTACCTTTTCGCTGACATGAATTTGGTGGGCTGTGGCTGGGCGACCCTCTACGACACGAACCGTCGTTGTCGCTAGATTCTACTTAAGCCTTCGTTGTGAGCGGTATCCTCTCTTGTTTTCACCCTCAAACGGGTAGGAAGCACTGAGAGGCCCCCCCGGCTTCGGGCGGCCTTGCAAAATCACTACCGAGGGCGTCCATACAGTAGAACCTGTTGAGTATAACAATAACCCTCGTTCACGCTGACACATCTCTCCTCCGTCCCCTTTGGCGCAGCCGACTTGGCGTATCGCCAGACGCGCAGCTTCACAGTTCTCTGAATCCTTGGAGAACCGGTAGAAGGTTGGGTTCCATATGTAAGACCTAAGTGTATCTCATATGTGTTAAGTCCACGGTATATCCTCGAGCCTGTGTTTCCCCGGCAGATTTCTGCCATTCCAAGAGGGTTCAATCATCTCCATTCTTCCATATGCACCTAAGGTATGTTCATATGTGTATTGCTTCCGAACCTCCTTCGGGAAGGTTCGAGCTTCCGTAACGTCCCTATTCCAAGTAGAACGGGTAAGTTTTCCCAGCGTTATCCAGTCTTACTCATTGGGTAGTGCCATTGCAGCATTAGCTGGTCCTCTTGTGAAGAAGCCCTGTCATATGCCAAAAAGTAGGGGCGCAGGTGCTTCCACAGGACACTGGAAGGGGCAATACCTGTGGCCCTTTATTAGGGGTCCAATTTGTCGGTCATCCGACGTGACCGACTGAAAGGGAACATCTAGGTTACGTATGTAACCCTCATTCCCTAAAGGAGGGAACGGAGACGTCACGGCACTCCGCCGCCACATGTCTCCTTTAACCACCCGCTGACGCGCCCGTGTCACCGTCTGGCTTCCGTTCAGTGAAACCCGAATATGCGCCCTGCTAACCTGCGCCTCATCCTTATACTCACCCTCCGTGGCTGTGATCAGTGGCAGCTGGATGCAGTAATTGCATGCCAATGTTCATTGGCTCGTTTAGTTTACACTCAAAATAGATTGGTTACCTCCTAAGTCCGATATGTCCCAATTCTCGTCGAATTCCTGCCGAGCGTGACGTCTCCGTCTCCCTCCTATCAGAGGAACGAGGGTCACATACGTAACGAGACTGTTTTTCCTCACCAACCTTTCCTGTATCTTTTCTGTCCGCTTAGTGCGGCGAGAGAGAGAGACCAGGAAAGAAGATGTCAATAAGGGTAGCATTGAAAGCCATACATGATAGAAGCTAACAAAGACAAACGAAAAATCACAACTCATGCTTTTACTGATTTGTTATTTCGTTCTTCTAAAGCAGGCACTTCTTCGTTTTATATATGAATCAGTACTTAAATTTTCGCAGGGCTTTATATAGTATCATTCGAGGTTCGATGTACTATTTCTAATTTTATAAAAAGAAATTCTGTTTTTTTTTTATTATATTCCACTATATTTATTTCTTTTATAAAATAAACTTTTTTCAGACTCCTGTTTCTTTCAAGTGTATATATCACAATTCCGACTTTCTGTTTCTACAGTTTTCCAGAAACAAACGTCTGAATTGTGAGATAGAAAACCAAAGATGGAGTCACACTTGCCTTTTAAATTTTATTTTAATTCATGTTCTGTAAAGTTCGTAATTACGATATCAGGTGCGTTCTAGTCATTTGTTCGGAGATAGATGGCGCTGTACCTTTTCTACAAAAAACTGCAAGATTTTTTAATAAATAAAAGCTAATCTTCTCTACACAATAACTGATACAGAATGTGTATAACAGTGTTTTTTTTTTATTTATTTCTTAATTTCCATTTAGAAGTTTGCTGTAAACCGAATTTCAAATTTTACAATACTATTGTCTTTTAGCTAGTTTATTGTAAATGAAAAAAAATGCATTAATTTCAAGAAATTTACCATCAATACAGACACTTCATGTGCCTTCAATTCCTTAATATGATCTTTTCAACATGATTTGAACGCAAAATAATGAAATAGTTGATTCAGGATTACCAGGATATTTTTCCCAGTCATCTCATTGGTAAAAAGTGTCCCGGTTTACCTGAATTCACCCTGCAGTATGGACCCTTTTCGCATTTCTGGGTGGAACGTGGAAATAAACTATAGCGGGGTAAAATTCTACATGGGAATTCATGGCAAATATAATTTAAACAGAAAAACACAAAAATGTGTGTATAAATGTACATTCACATCTTTTAAACTAGATTTACTGTTATTATAGCGGAAGCGCGTCATCACAGTCAGCGAAAAGTGTGAGTAACGCGAGTAACTGACGCCAATCCCTGTTTTTCCTCTAACTATAGCACTTTCTATTCTATTTTTATTCTACTTTATCTATTTATCTTCTTTTTTATTTAAAAAAAAAAACTAGCTTTCTATTTTTTCTATTCTATATACTTTTTGTGTGTTTGTGTTTGTGTGTGTGTGTGTGGGTGTGTGTGTGTGTGTGTGTATATATAATGTACATATAGATATATATATATATATATATATCTATATATGTATATATAATATAGATATATATAGTATATTGGACGCCTCAGCTCATGGGAATATGAAAATGAACCATAACTAGGTTTAATAATTATAATATTTTAGATCAGCGGTAGATATTTTAGCTGACCTCTGTCGGGTCAACGGTCCCTTGTCAATTCAAGAACGTTAGTTTCTCTGGTTAAGGAGAAAGAACTTCCTTTACGTAACAATTCTACAAACTCTTGTAGCATAAATCTGCATGATTAAGTTACTCCAGTTATAAGCAAACAATGAACATGTCAAGTGTGATACAAGTAAGGTTTTATTAACTACATAAACACTTAAACTAGTCTAACATACTACATAAACACATAAACTGGTCTAACATCCTACATAAACACATAAACTGGTCTAACATACACATACACACACACACACACACCACATACAGTGGTATGGAAGGTTAAGCTTACTCAGTACATAAAAGCATAGGAATTAATTTATGGAAATTTATTTGCATATTCAGCAGATCTACACTTGAGGGAAACGTCAGATTCTTAGTTCTAACACACCTTTGTAAAAAGGTGCAAAATGATACCTAATTAATAAGACTAATTTTGATACTTGCGAGTCTTGTCTGTCTGAAAGAGATTCCTGATGCCATCTTAAGGTTTCCAGTTGATCTTTGCTGAATTTGGGTCGATGAAAAGAACCAGTTTGAGTCAGAGTAACTTGATGAATGGAAAGGACTAGGCCGAAGCCTGGCGCCAGCTTAGGGTTACCGGGAGCGTTTTTCTCACCGCCTCTCAGAATTCCAACAAACCACCGACGGGGGGTCCCCTGGAGCAGGGCCTTTAAGGTCGGAGAAGATCCCCCGCCTTTCAAGATGGGCTTGTCCAATGAGCAGAATGGAATTTCCGAGCGGGAGGTGGCTATTGCTGGAGGGTTTACGACTCTTTGTTCTCTAAGCATGGTAATTTGTAAATGGACTTGAATCGAAATTACTAAGATTCTCAGGACCCTAATATATATGGCCTATGTACCAACATATAATATACAACCTTGTTTAGATCATCAGAAGGCGAATACATAGATACTAAACAAGGTAGGAGTTAACTATAGTGCAGGAGACATTAGTGGTGGTTTCGATTATTCTTGGACTCCTGCATCATCACAGTATACATCAATTTCCAAAGACCAAATAACCCAATGACAAATATACCCAATGACCGAGGATCATGTGTTTTCATTCCAAAGGAAGTTTTCCTATTATTAATTAGCAAAGAAATCCTTCCCTTGGTGGAATTCTCCCTATCGTGGCAATGAAGCGATTTTTTCTTCACGCGTTAATTCCAGGAGGTCGTAAACTGTAATCGGGTGTCAGCATCTGTCTATGGACCAGGGGCCTGTTCCGCTTCCTGGGTTGGTTACGAGTATTAGTTAACTCTAGCTAACCAAATATATAT
Organism: Sinocyclocheilus anophthalmus; assembly: GCA_018155175.1. Taxonomy (NCBI): domain Eukaryota; kingdom Metazoa; phylum Chordata; class Actinopteri; order Cypriniformes; family Cyprinidae; genus Sinocyclocheilus; species Sinocyclocheilus anophthalmus. The sequence continues at coordinate 6,302 of JADLZN010012213.1, forward strand.
TGTTTGGGTGTTGAGTGGTCCAACACTACAATATATAGGTAGAGATATATTATTATATATATATATATATAGACCTTGCTACGTGTACTGCTTTAGGCCAACCAAGACTTGTCATTTGCACTTATACATATTGTTGCTCTTTTGTTTATTTTGACGCTTCTATTGTTCCACATTTGTAAGTCGCTATTGGATAAAAACATCTGCTAAATCATAATGTCATGCATAGTGGTATAATACTAGTGTATAAGTGCATAGTGCATAATACATATGCATAAGTGCATAGTGGTATACGTACATAGTGTATAAGTCACTAGTGAAAGTAACACTAACTTGCATAGTGTACCAATAAGTCGCATAAGGGCAATAGTGGTATAACGTACTAGTGCATAGTGTATTCTCCGTGGGGCAGTGTAGCCTGGAGCGTATTCTAGTTCAGTCTTGTTATAAGTACATAGGGAATAAGTGCATACGTTATAGTTAGCCTAGTTTCTAGTAGTCAATTATTAGTGTATAAGTGCATAAGTGCATATTGTATAAGTATATAGTGAATAAGTGCATAGTGTATAAGTATATAGTGTATAAGTATATAGTGTATAAGTACATAGTGTATAAGTACATAGTGTATAAGTACATAGTGCATAAGTACATAGTGTATAAGTGCATAGTGTATAAGTATATAGTGTATAAGTACATAGTGTATAAGTACATAGTGCATAAGTACATAGTGTATGAGTGCATAGTGCATGAGTACATAGTGCATGAGTACATAGTGTATAAGTGCATAGTGCATAATTTGTCTAAGTATATATTGATAAGTGCTCGTTCATAATACATATGGTGTATAAGTACAAGTGAATAAGTGCATAAGTGCAGTGTATATAGTGAATAAGTGCATAGTGTATGAGTATATAGTGAACAAGTGCATAGTGGCTAAGGACATATTGTTTAAGTACATAGTGTATAAGTGCATAGTGTATAAGTATATAGAGAATAAGTACATAGTGTATAAGTATATAGTGAATAAGTACATAGTGTTTAAGTGCATAGTGTATAAGTATATAGTGAATAAGTACATAGTGTATAAGTATATAGTGAATAAGTGCATAGTGCATAAGTACATAGTGTATAAGTGCATACCTGCTGCTGTAAACTCCAACAGAGCAATGTGTTGAAAGTGGCACAAAGTAACATTTTGGAGAATGTTTTCCTTCTAGTCTGCTTATTAAATGTTAACCAAATTAAAGGTTTTTTTTTTTTTGCACTTATCCCAAACTTATTAATTTGATACAGACATGATTTGATTAATTTGATTAATTGTATTTTGGTTCACATCTATCAAGTTTCAAATACAAGAGAAACCAAATAAGACAAAACACCTTTAATTTCCGTAAACAGCAAAACTAATGTTATTAAACACACCTGAGACACACAGCAATTCAGTTATTCTGCAACATAAACAACTTAACCTGTCCTTTTGCATTGTGCCTAATGACCCAACTTAATTGTACGTTCTGTTTTGGCTTCTGACATGTCAATTTTGTACATCTGCATTACTCCATGTTTCTTCAATGCTCACATTTGGATTTCCAGGGACTTTTCTTGTTTTTTGCAGCCTAAAATGACTGAACTTTCTGTAGCTTTTCGAAAAAATGATGGCACTTGCAGCATTTTTTGCTGTGTTGTAGCAAAACACCCACCAATAATCATGATGTACTTCTGTAATTAGTGTTAGTGACAATAAGATTATTTGTAAATATTTTTGTGCATAAATATTGAATTTGTGTTGAACAAGACAACGTTCCCACCAACATACTCAAAATCGAAATACTCATAATTGTCTTTTATTTAGTTTTTACAGTTCAACATTTATTTAATTGTCTGCTGTTATGATATTGTTTTTGCAATTTATATATACAGTATATTACAATTTATAATAGTTTTATGAGTAATTACACATTGAGTAAATCGAAGTACTTTTGTTTGTTTGTTCCCGTCTTTTCACTTTTGTTTGCGAAGAAAAATGTCTCACAAACCGAGACAACAAATACAAGTCCCCTGGTTTCTCTCACAATCCTCGCCATAGATTGTTGCTGCAGGATTTGCTTGGTTCGCACGTCTATTGTGCTACCAGGAATCACACAGTTCCTCGCCCTGTGACCACGCACTTTTCCTCCTTCGGCCCCCCTAACTGCGGAGATTATGTTCCACTGCTGTATGGTCCAGACTCACTCATCTTTGTCTTCTTTTCCTCTCCTTTTGTGCAATGATCAACAGATCCCCTCCCGCTCCTGCCCCTCCTCAAAACCCACTCTCATTTCCTTGCACGCCCTTCCCTGATGTCAAAAAGAGGCCTGCAGGAATCTCTGTGGGCCGCAATTCACATGATGGATGAAATCATCACAAAGTACAGTCTCTCTTTTTCACTCCCGCGAGTGTGTGAAATGGAAATGAGTGTTGCTTTTTTGTCCTCGTGACACGAGAAACTAGGCGCTCATGTGAACGATGGAACGCCATCAGATCCGCCGAAAAACTGGAGCGCCGATGGAGGGAGGGAGCGAGGAGAGAACAAAAACAACTCAGAGGACCAGAACAGATTTAGACAAGAGAGCGGGGGAAAGAGAAGCAGACAGGCGAGGCTTTTGTGCACTAGACAGACTTGTTTAGGGCGAGGAGGATTCGATCAGCTGATAACGTGAGGTGATGATAAAAAGCTCTCCGTTGTTTTTGTGCCTCAACAAAGGCGTTGGCAAGCAAAAAAAATAAAATAAATTCTTCATTTTGGCACGCTCGAGAGTTAACAACAGCGCCCAATTGTTTATCAATACTGGATAGACTGGGTGTCAGTGCAGAACTACAGACCGGTCCAACAGGCCGTCTCTGGCCGTGTGGGCCTTTGTCTATAATGATTGAGAGGTGAAAGCCGGAAAAACCTAGTAGAAAAGTGAATCCCACTCGACTAGCAAATGAATTTTTTGAATGTAAAGAGCGGAGTATTTTACCTTTCTCTAAACGCATTTTTGACCTTCATAAAGTAAATTTTCTTACCTTAGTAAAGACCTAGCTGTACATTCTTTTTTCATGTCACTGCCGTTGGGATCATAGATTGTATTTTTTAAAAGTTTTTCCTTCTTCTGTTCATTCAGGCTGCTTGTTTGCGTCAAAAAGTACAGTAAAACAGTAATATTGTGAAATATTATTGCAATTTAAAATAACGTTTTTCTATATTAATATACTCTAAAATATAATCTATTGCTGTGATCAAAGCTGAAATTTTCTGCATCATTACTCCAGTCTTCATGTCACATGATCCTTCAGAATTATCCATGTCTTCCTAATAGCTGATGTAATCATATGCGAAAAAATTTACTGCCCGAACTTTTGACTGGAGTGCCAATTGTGGAGAAAATATTTCTGTTTTAAATAAATGCTGTTCTATCTAACTTTTTATTCATCAAAGAATCCTGAAAAAAGTATCACAGGTTCCAAAAAATATTTAATTAAGTAGCACAACTCCAACATTGATCCCAAACTTTTGAACAGCAGTGTACATCTTTACATTTACTCATTAGCCTAAATGCAATTTAATAATACTATAGCACACTATTGGGTTCATGCCACACTAAATCAATACAACAAAATCCATCTTTGTCACCAGCAGACGTGTCCAGAAGCTGCATCTGAAGTGCCATTTAGATTCATTTATGCAGACAGTTTAATGCAGCTCAGAGATGCCATGAATGCATTTACACTGCAGTTACAATTGCATAAATAATGATATGAGATTGAAGTTTTACATATAAAATAGATTGAATGTAGAACTATGAAAAGACACTTTAAATATGAAACTAAAACTGCGAGTAGGTGGCAGCAAATCACTTTCTTAATATTTGAATCATTGATTTTCAACGAATGAAGCAAGCAACTTGCTGATTACAGTACAAGCACACTACTCTTACTATTTATGCCATAAAAAGATATGTTAAAAATAGTAAGAGTAGTATAGTAGTATGCATTTTCAGTTAGTAGGGTAGATCATCCATCTTATGCATAGCTTATTTGAATTCATTGACTCCCCAATTTGTTCACCCGGTGAATTGATCAGGAACAAAACCCCCACATGTTAATCAGAGATGCAATGAATGGGGAAATAGAGCAAAACTGTCCATATTGACAATACTGTGTCTAAAATGTCATAACTTAAACATATCAATAACTTTTATGTATTATATACCATTGTATAAAGTATGAAATAGCAGTCTTAAAGGGATAGTTCACCCAAAAATGAAAATGTCTCATTTTACTCTCCTTAATTGTGTTCAACCCTGTATTGATGCTTTGTCTTTCCTCTGGGGGGGGGCTTGGGGGTGCAATGGAAGTCAATGGCTACCGGCAACAGTTTGTTTCCCAAGAAGCTTCAAAATATCTTCTTTTGTGTTCAACAAAATTAAGAAAGATTGACAAATGAGCATCCGTCTCAAGCCTGCACTGGTAGATGGACATGGTTGTTCAAAACTTTTTGGTCTGTCCGACATAAGACTGGATGGATGACCACCATCATAAACTCATAACTCACTCTCAGCTTCTGTTGCATAATCTCTTGAGTGTGAATAATAGAGCTCTCTATCTGTCTCTCTCCATCACCAGGGTCTCATTAGTGTGCCAATCTGAAATATTAGTTCATTCCTCCTCATTCCTCCCACTCTCGACACACAATATCCTGACAGCTTGATTATCCAAGAGTGTCAGAGTGTCTTTTTCAACAGCCAGACACAGAGGTTTAGTTTAGAGACACTGCATAGTTGAACTGAATAACGGCATTTGAGAGGAGTGGCATTTCCTATCTAGTATATCATATTTTATCTATCTATCTATCTATCTATCTATCTATCTATCTATCTATCTATCTATCTATCTGTCTGTCTGTCTGTCTGTCTTTATCTTTCCATCCATCTTTCCATCCATTCATCCATCCGTCCATCATTCTATCCTTGTATCTGTCCATCCATTCATCCATTCATCCAACCAACCATTGTTCTGTCTTTGTATCTGTCCATCCATCCATCCTTCCATCATTTTGTCTTTGTATCTGTCCATCCATCCACCTTCTATCTTTGTATCTGGTATGCCATCCAGCCAGTCATCCATCGGATCATGTCTGTCTTTGTATCTGTCCAGCCCATCATCCGCAGCCGCTGCCACCATTCTGTCTTTGTTATCTGTCCATCCATTCTCCATCCATCATTGTCTCGCTTGTAGCTGTCCATCCTTCTTCCATGCCATCATTCTATCTTGTATCGCCTCATTCATCCATCCTCATTCTATCTTTGATCTGTCATCCATCCTTCCATTCACCGTCCAGCTTCTATCTTTTAGCGTCCTCCATCCATCCATCCATCCGTCCATCATTCTGTCTTTGTATCTGTCCATCCATTCATCCATTCATCCAACCAACCATTGTTCTGTCTTTGTATCTGTTTTTTTTCCCCATCCATACCATCCTTTCCATCATTTTGTCTTTGGATATCTGTCCACCCTATCCATCATTCGATCTTTGTATCTTGTTCATCCATCCATCCATCATCCATGCCATCATTGCTGTGGTCTTTGTATCTGTCCATATCCATCCATCCATCCATTCCATCTGTCCAGCCCCCATTCGTCTTTGTATCTGTCCCTCCCATCATCCCATCCATCATTCTACTTTGTATCTGTCCCTCCATTTCATCCATCCATCATTCTATCTTTGTATCCGTCCATCCATCCATCCATCCATATGTCTATCTGTCTGTCTGTCCGTCTGTCCATCCATCCATCCGTCCATCATTCTGTCTTTGTATCTGTCCATCCATCCATCCATCCATCATTCTGTCTTTGTATCTGTCCATCCATCCATCCATCATTCTATCCTTGTATCTGTCATCCATCCATCCATCATTCTATCCATCTGTGTCTGTCTCTTTGTATCTGTCCATGCCATTCATGCGCATCATCGATTCTAGTCTTTGTATCTCTGTCGCTCCCATTCATATCCTCCATCATTCTAATCTTTGATCTGTCGCATCCATCCTCCATCCAGCCATTCCTCCGTCCATCATTCTTCTTTGATCTATCATCCATCCATCCTCCATCCATCCATCCATCCGTCCATCATTCTGTCTTTGTATCCATCCATCCATCCATCCATCTATCCTTCTATCAATCTATCTATCCGTCTATCTATCTATCCATCCATCCATCAATCCATCATCTGTCTTGTATCTGTCCATCATTCATCCATCCTCATCTATCTTTGTATATGTCGCAATCCATCCACCATCCATCCATCCGTCCATCATTCTATCTTTGATCTGTCCATCCATCCCATCCATTCATCCTCCATCATTCGTCTTTGTATCTGTCCATCCATCATCCATCCATCATTCTATCGTTTGTATATGTCCATCCATCCCTCCATCCATCCATCCGTCCATCATTCTGTCTTTGTATCCATCCATCCATCCATCCATCTATCCATCATTCTGTCTTTGTATCTGTCCATCCATTCATCCATCTGTCCATTGTTCTCTCTTTGTATCTGTCCATCCATCCATTCATTCATCCATCCATCCTTCATCATCCATCCATCATTCTATCTTTGTATCCCTCCATCCATCCATCCATCCATCCATCCATCCGTCCGTTCATCTTCTGTCTTTGTATCTTTCCATCCATCCATTCTGTCCATCTTCTCATCTTGTTCTGTCCATCCATCCATCCGTCCATCATTCTATCTTTGTATCTGTCCATCCATCCATCCATCCGTCCGTTGCTTAGACATTCCATCATTCGCTTGTATTGTTCCCATGTCGCGCGCCATTCATCATCGTGTCCATTGTTCTCTCTTTGTATCTGTCCATCCATTCATTCTTCTCCATACCTCCTTTCCGTGCCGTTCCTTCCTCCATCATTCTATCTTTCTATCCGTCCATCCATCCATCCATTTGTCCACCATTCTATCTTTGTATCTGTCCATCCGTCCATCCATCCATCCGTTCATTATTCTATTTATCTATCTGTATCAGTCATTCTATTGTTCTGTCTATGTATCTGTCTCTTTATTCCTCGCTCCATCCATCCTTCCATCTAATCCACAGTATTTGTTTCAAGTTTTATCACAGAGAATAAAAATGTCTAATGTTCTTTTCTCTCATTCCAGTGAATATTTGCACTGGCTGATCTGGGCTCTGAGTTTCCGCATCAGACGCAGTAGAAAGTGTGTATGTTAAACAGAGCTGTGGTCTAGCGCCAGCGTCCCGCGGCTCATTGTATCCACATCCTGCTCTTTATAATCCCAGACGATTTCTCAGAGGCATGCGCTGGACTGTGGCCCAGAGCGAAGGCTATGCACGTCCTCTCCCATTCCTAAACAAAGAAAAATGTTAATAACAGACCTTGCTGTATGAACTTTCTTTCATTGTTGTTTGTGCACATCTGGATTTCGGTAGGAAAGGCTGTGTGGCGTCTCCTCGGGCGCAAGTTTGTGGGAAGAAAATAATCCGGTGTCATCCAGTGCAGGCCGTGGCCGAGTCAGAGAGGATATGCGGTGCTGGGTGGATTCACTGGATGCTTGAGCTCAGCAGGAGCTTTGCCAGGAGAGCGTGTGTGTGGATGAAGCTGTGGTTGCACTCTTGTGGTTGTGTACATGTGTGCTGGCTCTTGCTGAAAGCATTCTGTGTTAGTGCATGCTTGTTTGTGTTGGCAGCCGTGTACAACTGGAGGTGTCTGTGCATTTATGAGCAAAAAAAAGTGATTTTAAATGCATGTATGTTAAGGTTCGATAAAATGTTAGCATGCATTAAATTAGCACACGTTTTTAAAAAAACTTTTAAGTGAACATTTTAAAGGGATGGTTCACCCAAAAATGTACATTCTTTCAGGAAAGAAGTTCTTTTGAGTGTTTTTTGTCCACAGTCAGTTGGGTCAAATGTTGTTTGGTTCCCAATATATCTTCTTGTTTTGTTCCAATGAAGAAAGTAATTCAGTTTTGGAATGGCATAAATTATTACAGAATAAAAAAATTTGGCTCCACTATCTATTACAATTTTTAAAGAGATTAAATTATTATTTTTGTTTTTCAATTTGGGAAATATTAATGACATAATCTTGTATGCATTTATTATCGTTAACTAAATCTAAAACAATAGAAAAACATTTTCATTACTTTAAATAATTTTTTTAATTAACTGATATAAAATTAAATGTAAAAGCACTTTTACGTTTCTTATTTTCATTTGATTGAAGTAATAAAATACCTACAGCTAAACAAACTAAAATTAAAAACTGAAATTAAAAAAAGATATATTTTAAAAAGCTAATAAAAATGACAAAAACCGCAAAAATAGTTAAACAATTAACTCCCTTAATTGAAACAGAAAATATAAAAATCAAATCTAATTCAAAATACCAATTAATATTAAGTAATAAATATAATGAAAATAAACTTATTTTATTACAGTCTAGTTGTGACGGCAACATTTTTCATTTTCATTTTGTTTAAGCTGCGTACTACAAACGACCTAAAAAATAAAATAAATCCCTATAATACAAGTCTAAAACTGTAGCCACAATTCTGAAAAGATAAAAACAGAAAATATAAAAATGTATATCAATGATACTTAAATAGTATTATAAATATATATCACCTGACTCCAAATAGCTTCCATTGGAAATGTCAACTTTAGAAAAAATACATCATTCATAGTTTCATAGTCAGTTTGTGGAGATTAAACAAGATAATGAATAATTCTGGAGGACTTTTTGAAGTATTCAAACTCAAATACGACTGTGAGAACTTTGACCGATAATTAAAACCTTCACCGCCCGTATCAAGTTTTCTCTCTTGAGAACGTCCCTCACAAGCTCAATCTCTGACCTTTCTTCTGAAGTTTTGTTGGCCGTAACCCCATACGAGGGCTTCCAGCATGGCAAAGCTAGCTAGAATGTCCTCTAGAGAGCAAAAAACCTCGACATTAGCGTGTGTATTCAGCTTTTAGTGCGTCTTAGTCACTGGGAAGCGTGTGAACTTGTTTACGTGTTTGTGTGTAGGTGGAGACGGGAAACTAATGCTTTCAAATGGACTCCTGATATTAGTAACACTCCACCTTGCTTCTCTCTCCTTCGCTCTCCATGTGTGTCCTGTTATGGTGGGCGGCGCGTTAAAAACCAGCTTTTAAACCGAGACGGTTGAGTCTGTGACTGGGCTCCCACAGTTTGTAGATGCTATTTTAACCGCACACATCCAGTAAACGTCTCCAGGCCCGTATGCATAAATAACCAGCTGATTTGTGGTTGGTTAACAGAGACGTGCCACTGAAAATGCTCCTCAGACCTTCATTAAGTGGTGCCTATTTAGGGAAGGCAAACTAGACGGGTGGTGCGTGAAGGAAACACACCTTCACATCGTCTCTTTCTGAACAGAAAGGCCAGCAGCGACTGGGCCAAGTTTTGTCTGCAAATAGCAGCACTGGTTGAGCTGGTATTTTGAGCGCTGGCTGATGTCTGACTGCCAGAGGATCATTCCACAAAACTCATACAGTGATGTACATTATTACCCTTCAGTAAGGACGCATTAAACGGATCACAGTGACGTACAGACATGATAATGCTACAAAAGATTTCTGTTCTTTCGAACTTTCTATATTCATCTGTGAATCCTGAAAAATAAAATGCATATTAGAATGATTTCTGAAGATCATGTGACACTGATCCAAGGTTAGATAGATAGATAGATAGATAGATGTATAGATAGATAGGAAGATAGATAGTATAGATGCAGGATATGATAGATAGATAGATGTAATGAATTAGATGATAGAATAGATAGATAGATAGATAGATAGATAGATAGATAGATAGATAGATAGATGTATAGATAGATAGATGTATAGATAGATAGATAGAATCGATATATAGAGATAGATGTCAAATGGCGGATGCCCAAAGCTCCACTATTTTTGTGTCACGGAATATAGTTTTAAGAGTTTTTTTAAGGTGAGAATGTACTTGTTTAGACTTCAAATATGCATTTTGTTAATAAAGATAATGTCTATTTGAAAGCTTGCTTCGATGTTTTCGGAGATGTGAGCTCCAGGGCGTCAGCGGCCGTTCAGCGCTCATGAACCCGCCGAGAGAGCAGCCTCACCTCGGCCAGAGCTTCTGGAAATCACCGCTGGCTCTGATGCCTCTATAGTGTTTAAACATGAGATATAATTTGTTTTGAGTAATTCTAACGGGCAGTCTTTGGTCTCATTAATCTATAATTTGTTCCAGAGCAAAAAGTTTTGGCTGAGGGCAAAAATCCTCATCACGTTATATTTTATAATAACAGCATCTGCCTTTTGTACTTTTGACTGAATTGCCTAGAAACTTTTTAGGATGCATGTTGTTCATAAATATCTTTTATAATAAAAATAATGAGTATTAGCGTACTGGGAAACAGTGTTTTTCTGGGGCGTGCGCATTAATAACTTTTAATTTGAAGAGACTGAACTGAAATGGAAGTTCCTTTTTACTTTCAAACAGCTTGTAAGACGCAGTAACAATGTCACTGATCCGCGCGTCATCACCGCAACAGATGAAGGACGTACGACAAAGATATCGCTTTCCCTCAGCGCGGAATTCATATTCATGTTTTTAGTGTAATAGAGAACTGAGCTCAAGTATGAAGCTGTATCAGATGCAGGAAATTACACTCTCATAATACTCGACTCCACATAATACAGAGAGCTTTAATACAGTGATACAATAAGCTTTTAATGAAGCAACTCAACGGTCCTTTGTTACTAGTTCTAAAGTGACGTTTTTGAATTAGTAATTAGTTGAATTAGCTGTTAAATTGTCAAACTGAGATCTGAATCCGTGACGGAAGAAAGTAGTTCTGCACAAAAGAGACACTCCATTGTTGTTTCTTATGTATTCACACACTTGTGCCATCGAACTGTTGCATAAACGCAATATCACACTCTTAGCCGTGCAATATGGCTGTATATCAGCACAGATATGATTACCTACGACCGAATCACAGCCTTGCTGATATACAGTCGTATCGAACTGCTACTCTTGTGATATTGCTCATTAGATTAATAAGGCATGAACAGCATGTCCATTTCCTCTGAATGTGGTCTTGTAGCTGTTCTAATGCTCCTGTATTCTCAGAATCACACACACACACGCACACCTCTGTCCTGTGGGAATCATTATATTTAGCGGTCAGTGTCAGTCATAGTGGACTGAGATCTGCTGTTAGTGTGCTTCACCAGCGCAGCATCGCATTTCATTGCCAGAGTTCAAACGTCTGGATCGTTTGATTTCCCCAGAAGGAGGAGACTTATATGTGCTGATCGAGTGCCCGGCTGTCTGTTGAACCGGTCAAGGACGCTTCTCTGACACTGGCAGCCTAAATAGAGCACGTGTTCGAGAAGGACACTAGATCCGTTTCTGGGAGAAGCGCCAGGCGGTTGACTAGGAGCGACTCGGGTTCAACCAGAGGAACCAGAACCACAAAAATTCACCTCTGCATACTGCGCATCGTTCTCCTGTGAATGATTCTCCATGTATTCTCATTTACTATACTATATTTTTCTTTTACTGTGTGTGTGTGTGTGTGTGTGTGTAGATATAGTAAAGTATATACACACACATACACAGTATAATTTTTTTTATATTTGATTTTATCAGTTAATGTTTATTTTATTTCAGGTAAACAAATTGGTTTTAATTTTAGTTACAGTTTTAGTTAATAAGATAATACCCTGGCCTAATGGAGCTGAAACCCCAGGTTAATATTGTTTACTAAAACTAACACTTTTAAACAATTTTGTTAATTGAAATGATGTTGAAATAAAATAAAAACTTAAACTCATTACTAATTTTCAATATTTTAAGTTTGAACTGGTAACTGGAAATAAAATAACACGAAACTAAAACTTAAATAAAAAAATAGACCCTAAATAATAATAAAAAAATGTAAATTAATAAAAATGACAAAAGCACTAAAATGAAAACTGAAAATATACCAATGAAATCTTAAAGTTATAAAATAAAAGCAAATTCAAATTTTAATAAACTATAAATTAAAAAACGCTGCCACCAAAATACAATATTAGATACAACTTTCAATTCACTTTCATTTTTCCCATTTAGTTCAAGTTGAGTCATTACAAACAATGGAAATAAAATAAATGACACTAAAGACTGATCTCCAACTAAAATGAATTCAACCTAAATAGTAATATTTAAAAACATAAAAATGACAAAAGCACAAAACAAATGAATAAAACTTTTTATCTAAAAAGAAAATGAAAATTCAATCATAAAATAAATTATAAATTATATTTCGGCAAGCATATATTCAAATATTATACACTTAAGAGAATATAATCATACTAAAATTACACTGAACACAAATATTGGGTACAATTGTCTATTTTTAATTAGATAAAAACATTTTTATTGATTCTTTTTCTCTGTCTTGTTCATCGCAGTGCATTCTGGGATTGCATTCTCTAGTAGATACACGTGATACAGGCATAATTAATCTGGCACCGGCTTCGTGTCTTAAAAATGCTGCCTACGTAGGCAGCGCATAGGGTTTGGAGCGGATCCATGGTGTCCTGGTTCCTGGAAACATCCCGTCGTGTTCTAACAGGAAAAACTGTCTGCCGGCCATTTCAGCGTCCTGCTTGAGCTCTCTCTCTCTCACACCCACACACACCCACACACACTCTCTCACACTCACTCTCTCACTCTCACTCGCACACGCTCACTCACTCGCACACTCTCACACACTCACACTTACACACACACACACCCCCACACACTCGCACACTCTCACATTCTCACACACTTACACACACACACACACTAATACACACACACACACACAACACACACAAACACAAACACACACACACACCCACACACACACACACACTCACTCACATCGCACACGTCTCGCATTCCCAACACACCCCACTTACCTCCACACTAAACACACACCACACAGAACACCTCACACACAACACACACAACACACGCACACCCACCACACACACCACAACTCCGCAACACACTCGCAACAAACTCACACTTAACACACCACACACACACACCCCTCGCACACATCTACACAAACTCACACACACACACACACATATTAATATAAATATAAATACAAATATTAGATGAAAAGCTTAAACTCATTTCTAATTTTCATTTAGCTTAAGTTGAAGCACTAAAATTACTATCTGCAAATAAAATAAATAAAAACTAAAAACTGAAATAAAATAAAACTAAATATAAATATAAAAAAAACATAAAACTAATAAAATGACAAAAGCACATACCAAATAAAGAAATACTAGAATTAAAATAAAAACATGATAAAATATGCAAATAAAAATAATTGGAGCTTTTTTTATTTCATTTATTACAATTAGTATAATTTTGTATATTATGATTAGTAATTTTTAGTACATCAACTTAAACTTTTCATTTATTGCCAAAGCAACATTTCAAATGTTTAAATTCTTTCTCTAATTTAATTTGAATTCTTTAAAAAAAAATGTGTGTGAGTTTTTCATCTAATATTTACATTTATTAAGCGGTTTATTTACAAGAGCAACAATGAAGTGACTCTCGCTTACTTCAATTGGATTGGTCA
>JADLZN010012213.1:25000-28870 GCA_018155175.1 Sinocyclocheilus anophthalmus
ATGCTTATGTGTTGGTGTGGCTGCTCGATGTGTCGACATAGTGATTTCTATATAGATCTGTGATGGGTAGTGGATGTGAGTGCATGGATCTATGTGTCCTGTGCTGAGCTGCATACTGTGGTCGTGTTTTGCTAATTTACTAAGATAGTGTGCTCACGGTGAATATGTAGAGCTGTATCACGGTGTGTGTCTGTGCATGTTCGCTGCTCTGTGTATGTCATCCTTCGCCGGAGCTAGTGATGAATATCGCATGTGATGCGTGTCTTGTGATCTCGTTTTAGTGTGTGCTGCTGTAGTTGCTCGTGCTCGCTGTACTGTAGCTCATGCTGCATGTAGCTGCTAGAGTAGCTGCTATGGCAATAAGTGAGTAGACTGAACCATAGCAGATGTGAGGCATAGTGACACATTTTAAATGGATCAGAAATATTAATAGTACAGTGTACAGTCCAGTGTTATTTTAGTGTCTCTTATAGTTTTGATTAAAATTTAGAATATTTTTTTAATTTTTTGTTGTTGTTGTTGTTGTAGTTAAAGGTTTTCTTTTTTTATAAAGTTTTTTAAATATTTAATAATTATTATTTATTTTATTTCACATTTTATTTTAATTTTGTTTATTTAAAATTAATAGATTTATTTCATTTTTGTTTTTTATAATTTTATAATTATTAGTTTGTTTTTATTTATAATACTTTTTATTTTATTTTACTTTTTTTAGTAAGTGTTTATTTGATTTAATTTTATTTTAAATTCATGTATATTTTTATTTTTATAATCTTAACATGTTTAGTTTTTTATTTTTAAAATGATGGTATTTTTCATTTTACATAGTTAGATTTTATTTTAATTTTACATTTTAGAATTTTTATACATTTTAGTGTTGTAATTTGATTGTTCTTATGTTAAAATTATTATTTTATTTGAATTTGTTATAATTTCAGTTTTTTAATCAGTTTTAATTGAACTATTGTAGCTTTTAATTGTTTTTTTTGTTTTTTTTTTAAACATTTAAAATAATTGTTTACATTTCAATTAAATAACTATTTAAATTTAAACATTTTTATGATGTAATTTTTTTAATAGTTTTTTAGTAATTAAACAAAATAAAAGTGAGAAATGTTGGTTTGGCAGCCAGCTGAAATAAAATAAGTTGTTTTATATTTTATTTTACTTTAATATTTATTTCAAGGAACGAAAATATTTTTTTCGTTATCAAATAAATAAAGAAACAAATTTAATCAGAGTCTAAATTATTTTATTTACATTTATTTCTTAATTTAGCCGGCACATTTATCCAACTACTAATAAAGAACATAATTCGGCACATTATTCATAATGGCAGGTTTATTAGAAATGAAGATAAAAACACCCTAGTAATCTCAAACATGCTCCGATTCACTAAAGATCCCATGTCTGCGATCAAAACTCACAGATATGATCAGACAGTGGCCTTCCTCAACGGGAAAGTGCCCAAGCAACATCATCATCAGCCTTTAAGAGCTATGAGATGAATGCGGAGCAGCTCGAGTCATTTGTTGAGAGATGTTTGAGATCATATTGAGATCTCTGACTTTTGATTGCAGATTATAAATTGGAGCAGAAGAGATTTAAATACATGCTTTCTGGCTAGAATATTTCCTCAAACTTAATATTTCACTAATTCTAAACACATTTGCTTGTTCACGGTAAACAAACATCTTTTTTACAGTAAGTGTTTTATTTTGATTATTTTACAATTTCTTTAGTCGTTGTACTTTTAGTAATGTCATTCGACATATCTATGTATTTATTCATTTTTTATAGATTTTTTTAAATTTTAAGATTACTTTATATATTTTTTTAGATTATTAGTATCACTACAGGAATTGGTTGCCTCGTTTGAATGTTAAATGTTTTAATATTTTTTATAATTTTTTTATAATCTTTCTTTAAAGTTTTTATAATTTGTCATTTTCTGTTTTTTACATTTTATATTATGTATATTTTTTTATTATATTATATTTATCTTTAATTGCCACTCAGGTTACATTAAAAGAAAATGATACATTTTAAATATATCTGAATAATGTTATATTTCATATTTTTAATTTCAATGTTTAAATTACAGTGAGAACGAAAATCTAAGTACTTTGTATTCTTATATAGTTATATATATATTATATCTATATGTATATATTTGTGTGTGTGTTGTGTGTGTGTGCAAATGAAGGCAATTAGCTGAAAAATAATTTAAGGGTTTTTTATGGTTGTTTTATTCCAGTTAACATTTATTTTTTTTAGTTCTTTTTACATCATTTCTTTAATTTTCTGGTTGCGTGTGAGTTTAATCACCCTGCTGCAGCCAATCGAAGGCCAGCCGTTCGAGACACCAGTGCTTTCCATCCCAGAACTGTGGTGTCCTACTTTTAGAGCGCTTTGAGAACGTGCAGCTGGATGAGACGAGAGAGAAAGCCGAGTGTTTCGTCTTCATACAGACACAACACGTCTCACGGACGCGACACACGTCTGCATTTATGATGCTCGTCACTGACGGCTCCCGTTAAAAACCAAAACTCATCTGCTGCTTTCTAGAAAATTCATCAGATCATCAGAATAATCAAAATCAATCTACTTCTTATTGTAAATTATTCCGATAAATAAAACAAATATATTACTATAATACATATATAAAAAAAAAAATTTGGGGGGTTATTTAATCAAATTAGAAACCGTTAATAATTTTAAATAGTTTACAAGTTCTGCATATAAAAAAAAACACTAAATTCCTAAACCCTGAGATTTAAGTCACCATGTTTTAATCATTTTACGTCCCTACTATTGCAATTCTGAGTGAACAGATCTTTCTAGGTTACAGACTTGTTTGGCTGGTGAAAGTATGATATGCATATGAAACGATTATATGTATATAATATTACAAACAAAGTACTAAAACTTTACCTAAAAAATGGGTACATTAAACTTTATAGTTGGTATATTCATAAAACAAGAGTCGTCGAATATTAATATATGGGAAGAAGATGGTAATCGGACTCAATGGGGGGAACTAAATAACACGAGGTGAAACCCTAAAATACTGTGTACCTGTGATTAGGGGGAAAGGATATCATCCGCGCATCTGATTTCACTACATCAGATGTCTAATCTCATACAAATGGGAGAGCAGGGGGGGTGTGAGCTAAAGTGAACCGCACACAAATATAACACAAAATCATGAATGAGGTCTCCATTTAACTCAAATATCGACTATAGAATGGCTCGTTTTAATTTGACTGCATTTTTAATATATCATTATTTGGTAGTTTAGGGTTCTGTTCTTGAGTTGATCAACAGCAAATCACACACACACACACCCACACACACCGCACACACACACACACACACACACACACACACTCACACACACCCACACACACACACACACACTCACACACACACACACCCACACCCACACACACACACACACACACAATACAACACACACAACACAATACAACACACGCACTCAACACAACACACACACACACAACACACCCACACACACCCACACACAACTCACCCTCACACTCACACACACACCAACTCTCACACAGGTTTGTTTTTATGGTTTATTGGGACTCTCCATAGGCGTAATGGTTTTTATACTGTACCGTATATTCTATTGCCCTACACTAACCATACCCCTAAACCTACCCCTCACTGGAAACTTTCTGCATTTTTAGATTTTCAGAAAACTTAATTCTGTGTGATTTATTAGCTTGTTTACCCGTTGGGACCTCAATTTAGGTCCCCACCGTCACACGAGTCCCCATGAGTCTGTGTGTAGTCAGGTTTAAGTCCCCACCAGGATAAAAACAAGTACACACACACACACAC